>JAGFPH010004598.1:57202-67660 GCA_018207615.1 Philaenus spumarius | reverse complement strand
CATAACGACAGGTCTTTCTAGTGTAATTTTGTTTACTTTTGCATATTAAAATATATACGTTTTAGCATGCTTTAGTCTTTAACTTTATTGTAATACGTTTATACGTTTATGTGAATATTCACTGTGCAAACAAACAACATAACGAGAGGTCTTAGTAGTGTAATTTTGTTTACTTTTGCATATTAAAATATATACGTTTTAGTATGCCTTAGTCTTTAAATTTATTGTAATGCGTCTATCCTTTCCTGTGAATATTCACTGTGCAAACAAACAACACAACGAGAGGTCTTACTAGTGTAATTTTGTTTACTTAAAGCTAGAGAGCTGAATTTTGGCACTTATAATTTTATGAAAATATTTTGAACGTAAGCTGATCAAAACTAACCCGATCTATGCATTTCATATTAAAGACGTATCTGGGTGATCTATAAACATCCAGCTAAGACTGTGTTTTACCAGTCTGCAGATTTAGTGGTTGAAAAAGAAGACGCTCTTCTCTCTGATTGTTTTATTTTTTTATTGATTTAATTTATTTAACACACATACAGTGACGATTTACGGGCAACCAGTGAACAATACGTACCAATCTAATTGGAAATACATGTTATAATTCATTTTCGTGAAATAATAAAATATATACGTTTTAGCATGTCTTAGTCTTTAACTTTATTGTAATACGTTTATACGTCTTGTATGTGAATATTCACTGTGGCAAACAAACAACATAACGAGAGGACTTACTAGTGTAATTTTGTTTACTTTTGCATATTAAAATATATACGTTTTAGCATGCCTTAGCCTTTAACTTTATTGTAATACGTTTATACGTTTATGTGAATATTCACTGTGGCAAACAAACAACATAAAGAGAGGTCTTACTAGTGTAATTTTGTTTACTTTTGCATATTAAAATATATACGTTTTAGGATGTGAATATTCACTCTGGCAAACAAACAACTTAACGATAGATCTTATACATTATGTAGTATATGCATAGAAACAATGAGAAATAAAGTAATTATTGAAAATCAGCTTTAATCTATTAAATGCAATTATTATTATTGTATGTCCAATTATTAAGGTTTTCTTACAATAGCTTATTGTATCTTTTATTTTTATTTTGAGGTAATTTCTAGAAAAGTGCGCAAATAAAACCTTAATTTAGTTAAAGGAAAGTACTAATCCTGTTAATGTATACATTTATTGTATTAAGATAATATGTTTGCTAACTCCCTCCCTTTACCCTTTTCTCACGGTTTATCAGTTTCCAAGTGAAAGTTTTTCCAACTTAAACTTGTACCTTTGCTAGAAGATTCGCTTACCATCATTTATCACACGTATCTGTGAGAAAGATAGCAATATAAGTAACAAGTTTTGATACTCTGTCTGTAGTTTCTCTTTGTACGTAACACATTGATACTGATGTCGACTTCAGCGTAATAATTTTACAAGTATTATACACAATAATAGAAATCAAACTTAGATCATTTTCTATTAGTATGTTCAACGTTAAACATAGATGAACTGAACACTAAATCAAGTTTCTTTGTTTTTAAATGGGTGAGAAATTCATGTATTACAAAACAATAAGCACCAGAAATCACAGTTGGCTATTTATTGCATAGTAGCCGAAATTCACAGCTATTTAAACAATATTTGTTTCATATTTTAATTTGAGCGTGGAAAAAATATCGATCGACGTATGAAATTTTAAAAAGCTCTAAATTGACCTTGTTATTAGTAGTTTTCAGACAATCTCATCCGATTTTCACTGAACGGTATAAAAAGAAGGCGTTTGTAAATCTAAATACGATCATCCAGTGGACAAAACAAAGACCAAAGGAATCTAAAGTAGGGGTGAAATCCTAAAGAATGTGGTATATTTTATTTTAGAACAGAGACGAAATGTTTACGTCCGCTTTACATCAGTTTGACAGATAAGATTAATTGAATTCAAGCCGAATGCCAGTAAACTACGCAAAGTGTTGCAAGTGGTAACGGTACACGACCACTTTGCCACGCTGATTCCATACTGTAATTTCAATCAATTGTTTTTTAACCCTTTCAGAAGCAAATTATGTTTAACTAAAATAAAAAAATTGTTTTGGTACATATACTTTTATATTGGCCTAACATACACAAATACATTTTTTTTGTTGCTTACCTCGTTTTCCAAAAAAATGAGTGATGCCATTTGGCGTCATTGGTCACTTGAAGGAAGAAAAAATATTAGCTATAAATATGGTGTATTTTTAATAATTTAACTACCATTTTAGAATTTAAAGATTTCTAACAAACAAAATTTATTTGTTTATTATTTTACAAAAAACAACTTGTGAAAAATTATGTCATGTGCACTTTAGATTAGAATATATTAGAAATTATATCGAATAAAAATAGTTACTTTATAAAAATATATCTAAGCTTTGTTATGAAAATTGAAAAAACTGTTTTTGTCTTTTGTTAAGCACAACACAACATTACATTTTTCACATTTTAGTCTGGCATATGCCTTTACACAATGTTTGCGTCCCTGTTTTGGTTCAATATGCACTGGCTAATGTCCTGTTTGATCATATTGCACATCTTCGTTTGGTCTAGGAGCTGTTCGATGATTCAATTTGGAGTCACTGTTTTTTATAAAAATATTTTACTTATATAAAAAGAAATTTTTGATTTTGAAGAATGTTGTTAAACTGTTTTCACTTATTACTACACTTTTATATCAGAAATTTAAATTTAAAACACTTTATTTAGATAGATAATAATTAAACAATCTAGGCACACATAACCATAACACAGTAAACGTGAACACACGACCAGCTGACAAGGAAAACTGCAATATCAATCAGTGACACCAACATTTTTCGTGATCAACATAACAAAATAAATCTATAGTATAAGTTGAATATGCCAAACTGAATCATCGGGCAGTTTTAGTGTGGTTTTACAAAGAATAAAGCTGACGACGCCATATGGCATCATTAGGTCTGAAAGGGTTTTAATAATAACACAATTTATCAAAATTTTTATCTAATCATAATGCCCATATTTATTTTGATTGAAAGCTTCATAAATTCCTAGAGCAAAATTATAAAAATATATTATTTGTGTGGTAAAAATGGCTATCACTTTATAGAGCTCGCTTCTCGTTATAAAACCAGCACTACAAATTAAATATATTCTATGCTATAATATATATATATATATATAATGAAAAAATAGATAAAAAAATCCAGGTGTGCTTAAGACCACACGGAGAAGTGTACATTTCTATGGCGATATTCTGATATTCTGATTTACCCTTCAAAAGTATAGAAAATATTGAACAAAACACAATTTATGAAATAAGGAAGCGCAATGTCCATATGTCCATTTCAGAGGTATAACCAAATAAACTTTATTAACACAAGTTACGAAATGAGGAAGCATATTGTCCATTTCAGAGGTATTACCAAGTAAACTATTTTAACACAACTTACGAAATGAGGAAGCACAATGTCCATTTTAGAGGTATTACCAAGTAAACTGTTTTAACACAACTTACAAAATGAGGAAGCACTAATGTTCATTTTAGAGGTATTACCAAGTAAACTATTTTAACACAACTTACAAAATGAGGAAGCACAATGTCCATTTTAGAGGTATTACCAAATAAACAGTATTAACACAAGTTACGAAATGAGGAAGCACAATGTCCATTTTAGAGGTATTACCAATTAAACTATTTTAACACAACTTACAAAATGAGGAAGCACAATGTTCATTTAAGAGGTATTACCAAGTAAACTATTTTGACACTACTTACAAAATGAGGAAACACAATGTCCATTTCAGAGGTATTACCAAGTAAACTATTTTAACACAACTTACGAAATGAGGAAGCACAATGTCCATTTTAGAGTTATTACCAAATAAATTGTATTAACAAGTTACGAAAAGAGGAAGCACAATGTCTATTTCAGAGGTATTACCAAATAAACAGTTTTAACACATGTTACGAAATGAGGAAGCACAACGTCCATTTCAGATGTATAACAAAATAAACTGTATTAACACAAGTTACGAAATGAGGAAGCACAATGTCCATTTCAGAGGTATTACCAAATAAACTACACATACATGTGTACTATATATAGTAGAGGGTGACGGAATAGAGCGTGACGGAAAAAGCGTGACGGTAAAATCCGATTCACCGTCCGAAATTATTAGTTGAGGTGCTCTCTTGTATAAGTTTACACATCAAAAATTGTAAATCAGTATATCAACACGCATAAAAGCGAGTGTACGTCCGTACGTACAACCTTTTATCATCAGTATATTCGTTTATACAAATTTAAAAAAGAGATGCATATTCGTTTAGCTTCGGAAACATTCGTACGTCTTCGTATATAACATAGAAACATATTCGATTATTAATTTTTTCACTATAATATTAATAACTTATAAATCATTTTATCTATCAATATGAAATAGAAAGCAATTAAAAGATAATATTTGTATCTTTCTTTAAATATTTAATAACGTACATAAATTTAAAAAAATAACAAATTGGCCTACAGTTTTATAATCCTTATAATTGTTCACAGTGCACATATACCGAGTTAAAAATCCCCGACACTAGTTAGGTAGGTCAAGATAAAGTCTGTTGTTTTAAATAGTATTTAAAAAGTTGTACTTCTGATGTCTATCTAATTAATCTGCCTGTCATTTTCCACGGGGAGTTACTAGTATATAATAATTTAATATATAGTATAAATATTTATTAAATATTTAATATAAATATAAATATTTAGTATAAATATAAATATTTAGTATACATATAAATATTTAGTATACATATAAATATTTAGTATAAATATTTAAGCGTTGTTAGAAAATGTTATAATTCAGCAACCACTCTAGCTGTACCATGGCGGTTATATGGTATTTGGTAACCAAGAAGAAGGTTTCGGTTCTGTAATTTTATTGCAGATGTTGGGTCCCGTAATATGAATAAGCATGACTACGCTATTCGCTGGTGATAACGTTGGGAAACTAACAATAGTTTTTTTATCCATTAAACTTATACTTTAAAAAAATAAGTTAATTGTTAAAATAAACATTTGTTTTTAATCTATTATTTTATTTTAGGTGACAATAATTGAAATAAAACTATGCTAGGCCTTCAACCTATTGACATTTTATCAACAGTAAAAGTTAGTAATTTTCTAAAATGTAAGCCTATATTTGAGTAACTAGTTTTTTGTTTTTTTACTTCCTGAAATAAGTTTTTAGGAATGTAACTTAATTAACCTTAAATTTACAAATGCATAATATTAAAAAGAAAAACATTTTGTACTATTTAATAATTAATTCTCTACAATTTTAAATCGGTCTGAATTCCATCAATTACAAATGAAGAGTGTTTTCGGCGCCGCCTTGTTTGATAAATACGTTCAATTGATTCATTACGGAATCTTACAATGCATTCAATAATTTATTTCCATTTTCCAGTAAATCTACGATCCGTTCGGATTAATTTTCCTAATTGATTAATTGTTTTGTTTTCAATTCGTAGGCATTGGTAAATGATAAAGTGGATATTTAGAGATTTCATACTTGCTTTTAAAATAATGGAACGCAAACCTAATTAAATTCTATAATAGGGTTAACGTAATGATATTATTGGAATAAAATATCCAAGCATCAGTTGAGTTATTTAAGTTATTGTTTTATCGTAAACGTTTGTTTATTTTATGGTTTTAGTGGAAATATTTAACTTTGAAGTATTCTAACACACAATATGAATGAAAATATTCAAGTAAATATTAAATGATGTAGAAAATATACAAACCGATTTTACACTAAATTAAAAATCCAAGCAGAATTTGTTGTTAATTATATAATTGTATTATTATTTTTTTATGACGGTAAATGAATATTTTTCCGTGAACAATGTGAGTGTTTCCACTTCATACATAGTTTTATTTCAAGTACCTTAACATAATTTATTGTTACAACAAACTAACTTTTATAAAACTTTGATGCAGCTTTTAATGGCAACAATTTAAAGGAGGTGACAACATTAGGAATTTGTTTATTAATGTTGATTAAAGTTGATAAATTGCTCTTTCTGACTTTAAAATTATACTTTAATTTAACTAGTATACAACATTTACGCATTTTAAAAGTTCCACAAACTATATACAACTATATGAACATTAATGCAACCTTATATAGATTGTGAATGTTTCATGAAATTTTACTCATATAATAGCTACATGTTATTTTATTTAAACATATACGTACAAATTCAATACTGATACACATTTTCTTTCTGTTAAATTTTTTTCTGTAGAACACAAACTGTAACTAAAACAATAATAACTACCACATGGGTAGCATACACTTTATTATGACTCGGTCCATACCAGACGGTTCCATTTCCTTTTGAACTTCAGAAACCACCGTCTGTAAATTATGGTTGAAACCAACTAACTATGGATGGGTGTACAACTTATATAAATAGAATCCCCTGTTTGAATACAACGGTACAATATATGTATAGTAATATACGAAAGGGAAAAATATGGAAGTAGATTATCTTCAAACTTTTTGTCTGTATTTATACGTCACTCTATTCGTATTCATAACACACAGCAAAAGATTTTGATAAATGACTTGTAGCGAAGTATGTTAAAGGCGAAACAGTATCATGCATATATTCATGGCTATGCATTGTGTTAAGTAACATGGTAAATGTTAATACAGTAAGAGTAGCGTATTATTTAAAGGTAATACCAATAATAAGTATATGAAATTACAATTACCAAGGTTTTAATGTTATTTGGCGTTGGTTTTATCTGCATTTAATGAACTGGATGAAATCAAGTGTTATAAAATAGATTGTATGTACGTCCATACATGAGTAACAAAATAGCGTAGTAGGGTCAAATAACTGCCATTTTGAAGACATATAAAGTTACGTTGTAAGATCAGCTGTTAACAATAAACCTAAGCTTCGGATAATATAATAACTGATTTCGCTCAACCTCTGTAAGACTTTAAGGGGGTTCGGTACATCCTATCCTTTCAATGTTAATTTGTGAAAATTTATGTACCTTTTTCACAGGAACCTCTAGACCTATCATGATTAAACTTTTGGACAATATTATATGTACGTTTATTGGCATTAATAGCGCAAAAAACAAATTAAAATATATATATTAAATATTTAAAAAAAAATTTAATCGTAATTTTTTTGCAAAATTAATATTTTTGTTTACCAAAATTACATATATTTATAAAAATGTCTTGTCCTTAAAATGTGTCTACTGGTGTACTATAACTAATTTAAAAAAATCTTAATCTGATGAGTGGTTTCTGAGAAAAAGGTACATATCTGGAAAAAAATTCGGGAAACCGCAGATAAGGACCATGCATATATATATAAGTGAGTTCACTAACCTGTAACATAATAGAAGATTAAGAAAAAATAAAATAAAGCGGAAAAGTTTATTTTTGCCGATTTTTGTTACCTGACTCCCCTTAAATAAAATTGTCAATCTGTTTTATTTGACAACCACGTTTTTTCAACTTTAGGTACATTTTTTAATAACTTAAATAAAAAAAAATAAATAGGTACATTAATTTTTCAAAATTAAATAAAAATAGTTCCCGACATCGGACTTTAATAATTTGTGCGTGAACCATTTCAGAAAATATCATAGATTAATTAAAACAAAATTGAAAACTTTTCACATGTTGCCTCACTGAACTTAACTAGATAAGACGAAGATTATACTTCGGGGTTATGTTTACAGCTTCAGTCATAACAAAGTTTTTATAATATCTGGGTGTTGCTTGGCTTTGTATATGACTTATAAAACTAATTTAGGCTATACTATGGTATATGATCGGCTTTGAGGTTAGAAATCATTGAAAATGTATGGATTTTTACAATTCTTTTTGTATACTTCATTCTTGTCAGCCTAAAAAACAACATAGTCGTACAAACCATTTATTATGTTTTAAACTACCACTATATTGGGCTGAATTAATGCTATTTTATAGAATCTTTAAAATTTTTAGATTCTGTTAATTTACAAACATAGCCTTACCATCGATGAAAACTTGGTTGAACTTTAAAGTGAATAATAATACAGTTTTGCCTAAATGACTGTATTTAAAATATTTTTTGTTAAAATCATAGATTGTAGGGCTATAAAATGTACGAAGTCTGGTTTTGCTTTCAAAAATTTATTTCAGGCCTTTGAGTAAAATGTTTAACCGTAGGCTCTGTACATTTAACATGTTGAAAATCCCTAACTACATATACCCAGTTCGATGTAGGGCTAAGTAGATTCTTCTGAAGACGAAGTAATATCCAAACATTACAATATATACGGTACCAGGACCTGGCACATACTTTCTCACAAACAATATTGAAATTATCAAACAGATTCACTGTGACTTGTAAGGTGGGGTAGGAGAGGCGATTTTTTTATAAAAGTCGGAGAATAACTAATATATATTATTATTATTATCTAGAGAGAAAACTATTCGATCGATTTCGAACAAATTTGCCCAACCAAACACGTCAATTAGGTCTTTATAGACGCACGAAAAAAGTTTTGAAAAATTTTGAAAAACAACCCTCTTTATTGCCAAAAAACCCCCAAAATCAGTTATTATTATTAGCTAAACGAGAATTTTTAGAAAGATGCTGTTTTTTTCATATGGTAGGGAACATTAAAATCTACAAATAAGCCAAATTTTATCGAAATCGTTAGAACAGTTTTTGTATAAAAAAATAATAACTGATTTTTTGGGGGTTTTCTTTGCCAAAAAGAGGGTTGTTTTTAAATTTTTTTCAAAAACGTTTTTCATGCATCTATACAGGCCCACTTGACACATCTGGTGGAAATATTTTTGAAATCGATCGATTAGTTTTCGCTCTAACTTTGTATACATACAGACATACAGACAGACATTTTGTACAAACCACTTTTTTGGACTCAGGGGTCCCAAAACGGATATTTCCACAAAAATCTCAACATCGATTTTATTTTCGATCACTATACTTTCTCTATACTATAGTATGGTGTGAAAGTAATAGCCTATATACTCTTTTCCAACGACTTCGAACCTCAAAACAAGTTAGTTTTAGTTGACAACACATTAGTTTCATTACAGAATAAACTTAATACTTTAAAATTATACCTCTTCTCATGTATAAATACATGTATATGTATTAAAATAATCAGCATGATATTTTTCACGGGACCTTACTAGAAAAATTATAAAGTTGCTTCCCTATCGCAATGCTTATACTTATCTTCGTATTTATATCATTCATTCATAATATTTATAAGCTTTTTGAGACAAAGAGCATTGTCAAACATTGTACAGTAAAAGCATGTTGTATTTTACTAGTGATTTAATTTCAAATGTGGTTATCCCATTTCATCCTTTGACTTTAAGTAATAGGATTGCAAATGTTTTTTTTTATATTTTTTAAAAATATTAATTATGAATAATATCTAATAATTTTAGATTAAGAGTTTGTAAGAATTGAGTGCAATTTACTTTATTGTATATGCCCCATTTAAATTAGTTTGTAGTGTCATATTCTCTAAAAACATCCTGGTGCTAATATATGTAAATTTTGAAATTTTATTAAAATTAGTTGAGCAGTTTTTGAGAATATAGAAAGAATAAGTGTATTATTACTTAATTTTAAGGGTAGTTATTTCATTTCATCCCTATGAGTTGATTAATCAAATTGCAAATAGTTTTATATATCCCTTAAAAATAATATGACATATTTTTAGCTTTATAGCTTGTAGTAAGTTAGTTTAATTTATATTTACTGTATAAAGGTAGCAACCTCATTTCAACCCATTCTAATTGTAAACCTAAACCATCCAGGGGCCCACTCAATTACACACAAAGTTTCATCCAAATTGGTCCAGCCGTTTATGATAAATTCAGTGACACATACACGTACAGAGGAATTATATTATACAACGAACCCCACGTTGGCTGCTCCAATTATACAACGGAACAATTCAACGTGTTCTTTTGTTGTATAATAAGTTACAACACCTACTGGAAGCCTTTAGCCAAAATTTTATCTTTAGCTTAGGTGATGCAACTGGGTGTCTGATACCTATTTCTATAAGTTTTTCGACTGACTCTAACACTTTAAAATAGCTTCCAGAAATTAATAAGTTTACTAGCTCTGAATTTAATTTACGAGAACTCTTGATTATTTTTGATCTCAGGGAAATGAGAACAGTGGAACAGCCCTTATAACTTACCTTATTTGTGCTTTGATTATTTCTACAGCTAAACACATTTATTAGACTATTTCTAATAAAGGAAATTATCATGAATGGATAACCATAAACAGGTAATTGATTACTCTCAGTATTTCAGTATAAAAATTAATAATTAATTTATTCAAAATTCAAA
>JAGFPH010004598.1:18099-47028 GCA_018207615.1 Philaenus spumarius | reverse complement strand
TTCAAACCCTTTCTTAGTGAGCACCTATGGCCCTAGAGGAAGCTACACACCAAATTTAATTCCAATCCGTTCCGTAGTTTTTGAGAAATCGTGATGAGAGAGTCAGTGAGTCAGTGAGTTAGTGAGTCAGTTTGTTTTCGCTTTTATATAAATAGATTAAAAAATTTTATTAAAATTAGTTGAGTAGTTTTTGAGAATATAGAAAGAATATGTGGATTATTACTTAATTTTAAGGTTAGTTATTTCATTTCATCCCTTTGAGTTAATTAATCAAATTGCAAATAGTTTTGTATATCCCTTAAAAATAATATTACATATTTTTAGCTTTATAGCTTGTAGGAAGTTTGTTTAATTTATATTTATCGTATAAAGGTAGCGACCTTATTTCAACCCATTATAATTGTAAATCTAAACCATCCAGGGACCCACTCAATCATACACAGAGTTTCATAGAAATTGGTCCAGCCGTTTTGGATAAGTTCAGTGTCACATACACGTACAGAGGAATTATATATATAAAGATAAAACACACTCACAGTTAATTCTGTGTTCATTGGGACGTTTTCATAATAAGTTAAACACATTACAAATGTGTAAGATTTAGTTGTTCGGTTTATAACGAGAATTTATTTACATTCTCCTAATTTTGTATATGATTTCCTCTTTATACAAATGTTGAGAAATTTCGGACAAACAATTATTACAATACGGTTGTGCAGGTTATAAACGATAGGGTGAAACTGTATTATAATAGTCTACATTTTTATATTTTTTAAATTATTTTTAGTCTATTGCCTATCGAAAGTAATTTAAATCAACTCTCAAATAGAATTTTATTGAAATAATTTCAAGAATTTAAGTAAGAACTGTAAAGTATTTTATTGATCGAGCGTAAGCGAGGTCTCCGTTTTAACTCGACCGTTCGGCATTTCGTCTGTGTGTCTGTCTCACGATTACGGCCAAATACCTTGACCGATTTTGATGATTTTTTGCATGAATGTTCCTTTTTCCTAGGCCGAGCCATGTATATACACGGTTATTTTCAATTTTTCATTTTTAACCCCTTAAACAAAACAAAAAATGGCGGCCGGACCGTTTCTCTCAGTGTAAGCTTTTTTCCAAAGCCAGTTTGTAGCTTAACCGTAAGTCAAATTTAAAAACTAATAACATTTTGCTAATAGCAAATTTGATTTTAAACAAAATTGTATTCTTGATTTTTTGCCGTATCTCTAACGGTAAGCTCACAAAATGGCCGTAAACTTAGAATTTGTTAAAAATCGTCCAAGTTTTTGTATTTCAACCATGTTTTTATACGTTTATTCTAAACCAATTCAGAAGTGTTCTATAGCTTGTTTGTAGATAAAGGTTTAAAGAATTCATATATGCCAGTAAAAAAATTATTGAAGAAAAATTAAGAAAGTTATTAGATCAAGAAACATTTATTAGTTATTAGCATGTTCAGTAACGAAAGGAAAAAGTTCAACTTTAGGCCTACATAAAAAGTAGAAACATTTTTTGTAATTGTTTTCGTAAATGTAAAAAAGTTTCGAAAAGTTTCGTAATTTAGTTCTAAATAGAACTGTGTAAAAATATTTGTCAACTTCAAATTTCTTATTTTGAAAACACCAGTTTTTATGTTCCTACTACAAGACTGCTAACAAAACTAGGCCTATTTTGAATAGTAATTTAAGAATATATCATTTGCCCAAAAATGACATATTATTATAAGAAAGTGTAGAGGATAAATCAAAGAATTGAACTGTATAACTGTAAATTATCATTGTAAATTTCATAAAAGTATTTGATTTAGCTTTACTTGAATTACAAAATGAGATGAAACAAATGAAACCTCGCGGCGATAAAGGACATACAAAAAATGACCGTAGGACACCGTGGGGTATGTAGTAATTGCCGTGGGAAGTGTTGGTACATGGGTTTAGATCACTATCACGACGTTTTAACATCGTTTGTTTTCATTATTTTCTAATATTGGAATATGATATGGAACTTAAGTTAACTTATGATACATTGTTACGTTTGAGTTATTTAAGTATGTAAATATTTAATTGTATGTTGTCCCTCTATAACGCGATATTTTTAGCTATCTTACGCATTATTAACCTAAATAAAACACAATGCCTCTAAAAGAAATTCTTTAGCAGTTAAAGCTCAAGAAAAGAAATAAAAACGAGAACTAGAAATCCCGGAATCGCGGGAATTGTAAATAATGTTTCACTGGCTAAACTGTAACGAGTTACCGAACTCTGTTACCTAAATGTATCAGACAGCTAGACTAGTTGCGCGCATGCGCGTCAGAACTGACCTTGCAACTTGACATTGAGTTGGAGCCCAGTGTAGTGCTAAGCGCCGACCCATCAAGTAGACGTAAGCGGCAGGTAAAACGTCCGTCGGTGTCGAGGTTCTACGCTCACTGTAATCCTTGTTAATATGCCATAAGCAATCTAATTAAGTTATATTATAATCGGTAATCGCGTAACGTGAGATTATAACCAATCGCGCACTCGTAATGAATATTTAGTGGTAATAAGTTCGGTTCGGTTAGAGGCCTATCGTGTACAAATGGTGACTAGTGATTTAGTTAAAGTTAAAGTGCAATAGTTTAGATTTATATTAATTAATTAAGCGCTTGTTAAAAGCTGGCAGAATCGGATTTGCTGGGTACGGCTAAAGGCAATCGGTTAAATTAGGGTTGATGATTAATTAATTTGCTCTGGGTATCTGGGTATCGTCCATTTGCATCGACAGTTCCAGTCACGTCTTCCAAAATTTACTAAGTCGGTGCAAATACACGCTGACTAGCGATTCCCCAATAAGATCAAAGGGATAACTGGTACAAAACCTTGCGCTTACTTCCTTACTGGCACATTATTTTTAACCTAAGCTCAAAACCTCATTTTGTAATTTCAACGAGCGAGGTCTACTGTTCACAGAACTACTAGTTATTATGTGCTAAGCTTTTTGTGTCATCCTACCAGGAAACACTTCACCTAAACCATGAGGTAATCTTTACCCCTTCCTTCTTCTGGTATGAAACATTCCTTTTTTCTAATGTCAGGGTGACTTTGTCCCAGATATTGCTGCATCAGTAATGAGAGCGCATAACGTTTACATAGAACAGTGAAGAAGGTATCCTCCTTCTCTACCCAACATAAAAACAGTTGGTTGTTCTATAATCCCATCAGGTGGATGTATTACTTCAAACAGTTGTGTCCAGGTAGTAGACCGACCAACAACCTAACTTTTGGCTTGCCGATACCGAAAAGTGTTCTGCCCAAATGCCAATCCAGGTATCAATAAAGTCGTGTGCCTCTCTGACTCCACAGTCGCTCTCCATCTGTGAAAGTGTTTTCATGAAACACTTTGTATTGCTCTTTTCCCCATATCCTCTTCATATTCGTGGCGTCGGTTTCTGGAACACTGGTGGAGTTCCAGTTAACCATATTCAGAATATGTGTAGGCACGAAATTAAAAGATGGAACATATGGTTCCAGCCTTTACATTAAGGGCCTGCTCCAGTAAACGAGAAAGCAACCGGACACGCAAGCGTTTCTCTCTACAGCCGTATCTAAACTGTGCAATTTCTTGCAGCTGAGTGCTTTGACATTGCCTCGTTTCAAACCATTTTATAAATACATCTTTTGTAATTGAGTGCTGAAAGAAAAACTGAATATTCTTTTAAAATTGTAGATACGGCTTGCGTTTCACTTTTCATTATACATTTTTTATTGTGTAAAGAAAAAAGTTCACACTTGGTACTTCAAAAATGTCAATTCCGTGACAAATGAAAAACATGTTAAAAATGTGAAAAGCAGAACGGGTGAGTATTGTGACTGTGCTTAAAATGATACCTTGCAAACAATTTTAAAATACAAAATAAACGAAATAAATGGTTTGAAATTTAACATTGCATTAATGGGATACAAATTAAAGATGGCCGCCACTACAGCAGACTCTTAACTCTCTTCCAAACAATATCTTCTTTTATTATAACCCATCTTTTTAAAATTGATCTGTAAAATCTTCGTATGATTCATTTTCAGATTTGTGTTCTTGGAAATCACTACACTTTTTAAACTCTCAACTAATGATATGTATTTTAATATTTTTTCAGTAATAATTCATAGCTGTTTCAAATGCATAAAATGTATATGAATTTATTAAAACAACACTGTACTCTATTATTTCTATACTACATTAAAAATCTGTCATGTATACTTTAAAGTTAATTTTACATTGAATTTTTAAAACACCTTAGTGAACAAAATTTACAGCAACATAAGCTTTTCTGAAGATAGTTTTATCAAACAAATATAAGACTAACTTTAAACTCGCTGGAATTCATTTGCCCTTTAGAATATTAAGAAAAACTAAAACTAAAATTAGTTTGTCAAATTGGATATAATCACGCATTGTAAATACTGAAAAAACAGATAAAAATATCTGCTGCGATAGATTTATAGTTTAAGTCATGTTTATAGATTAGGGATTAGAATGTACAAACATTGGATAGTGAAATATTGTTTATTAGTTTATATATCGTTAGTGTTATATATATGTTTTGTAAAAACAATATATAATTGTTTCATAACTAGGTAATATTACAGTACAAGTAAAAATTATATATTTCTATTAGCAATCATAACAGATAAATAATTTAAAACTCATTTTTGTTTCACATTTCAATTTTGTATTATATAAACTTTTAACGTATAAAGAGAGAAAATAAGTCGTTATACACTTCGATATAATTTAAATCGATTGCTATACCATCGTAAAACCTCTACCATACCTATTATAAAATTTTTTTCTGGTGCTAAAGTGGGGTTCAAATTTCACTAGAGCTGTGATGTACGCCAACACTTGGACAGAAAAGCTTTGTCTATTTCAAATATTCCCAATACAAGGGTTGGCGTGCGAAGCACACAATGCATTGTGTATAGAAAATACTATAAATTCGGGAGTTGGCGTGCGAAGCACGCAATGCATTGTGTATTGAAAATAAACCCAATACGGGGGTTGGCGTGAGATGCACGCAGTGCATTCTGTATTGGAAATTCTCCAAAAACGGGGGTTGGCGTGCGATGCACGCAATGCATTGTGTATTGAAATTCTCCAAAAACGATGGTTGGCGTGCAATGCACTGTGCGTCGGCCGCTTCTCATAGTGTTCAGTGTCAAGCTCACATGTGCGTCCTTAGCAGTGAACGTGTTAAAAGGGTTTAAATGCAAATCCCCGGTCCTGATTGTTTGCATGGCTACGGCCTTGATTTCGCCAGACACTAGACTATTTCTTTTGGGGACTATTTCAGATTCAATAAAACCCCTTGTTAACAAAATTAATCCAACTCATGTCAAAGACCTATAGTGTAGGATTTTACAAAAGGCCCAATCCATTCAAAGAGAATCTTTTCGAATGATGTCTTAAATTTTTAGAAACGACAACTAGGTCACCTACTCGAGCACTTGTTATATCCAAACAGGTAACAAGTACGCACGTTACTCACAACTACTTTATTTATGTAAAGAATAAGGAAATGATTGTGTTTATTCTTGTGTTAATATTTCTTAAAATAGCTTAGACAAATTATAATTTCTAATTACTGTTTTACTTTCTCATTTAACTTTAGCCTGCAAACCCTGCATCCCACTTGAACTTAGAGAACGAATTCGTAAACGTATTTTCAGAAGAAAACACTAAGCAAGTTTTTTGCCATACACAACCTTGGCCAGGGATTAACTAGAAACTTTTGCAGGTGTTATTTATTTCTCTATTGCATAAACCTTTCCAATAATGTGTCACAAGATTGGCGATGTAATTTAAAAGTAAAAGTCACTCCTTTATCTCCAACCACTTTAAATGGGGGAAACATGATTTAACCCTTCTTAAACACTTAAAACAATGTTAGGTGGGGTTGAGGTTTTACATTGATAAAGCAATACATTTAATTTATAGCGAGGTGTATTAGAACTTATTCTACTCAATTTAAAAGTATTTATGTTTTATTACAGTCTAACACAAACGAATTCTGTAGCCTTAATGTACTTGTATTGTAATTCTAAATGTACTTATTTACTTTACAGTAACGGTTTAAACTTAAAAAATAGTTGTTTAATTCATATGATACTATTATTCTGATGTGTGCTGAATGGCCTGGCGTGTACTATCTGATCTCAGAATTGAGAGAAATATCTCTTAACTGGGAAAAATATATAATCTAAATAAAAAATAGATGATATACTTAAATAAATATAACGGTGAGAAGAAGATTTTCAGATAGAAAATAGTTGATTGTTTAGAAAATAGTTGAGGGAAACTGTAAACACTAGTTTTTAATCTCTATATGTTTCAATTTTACTCATAAACGTCTTACGGAAACACTAGGGAAGGGGTTCTCTGAACACTCTGAAACCCCCTTCAAATTCAGATATTTTCAAAAGCACATCTTCCAAAAGAATATTAAAAGTATTTAAGGGCTTGCTTAAATTTCATGAAGGTGGAAAGGTTTAGACAACATTCGTACAAAATATGTTTGGCTTTAGGGAAGTTTAGGTTAGAAATATTAGCTTTTAAGAGGAACAAAATAAAATACTCTCTTTGGTCCATTTATTTACAGTTTACGAGGAAAGTTACGCAATAAAAAACTACTCACATAAAGGAAGTTTACAAACAGGTTGGCATTTCCCAATCCAATACAACAAAAACTTTCAACAAAGAAGCCCTGCACATTCCAAGGCGTTACGAGTTTCGGAAAAAAAAGGAAAACAGAGTTCGTAGATAAGAACAATTAATTGTTTTACAAAATTAGTTATCTTTAATATAAATAAATTTGATTGAAAGTGAGAAATTACACCTACTTACTTGTAAAGTGATTGCTTTTGTTTATGAGGAAGGCTTCAAAAAAAAAAATTAATTGCAGTTGTTACCATGGTACGATTTCTGAGATGTGTCTCCCTACCTTTTCGTTGATTGGCCTTTACAAAACCATAGTCATCTCAAAAGGTGTATATTATTTGCATTACGTCATTAATTGAATTTCAGTGATTTGCCAGAAGGCAGTTTCAAATGGATTACACAATATTTATGGCAGTGTTTGTTTCAATACCACGTTAAGGAATGCGGTTTTCAACAGTACATCGAAACAACTTCTACTATAAGAATAAGGTTATGCTTGGAGCAGATTGTACCTATCGTTGCATAGTGCATGTCTACCACCTGACTTGATATCGACGTGAATACTGTCACTTGAAATCGCTCTGGTGCGATAGGCCGGGGGTGTGGGGCAAGGACATAAGTGGAGAAAAAAAACATTTCCCAATCCATTTTCTAATGTTAACCCACCCTTGAACCGAGATGTACCGGATACCGGATGTTTTTTGTCAGGTTAGTAGAGGTTTGCTCAAGGGCCAGCTTACGCGCCGGTATTCGTACCTCCTAACCAGTGAGTCTAATACAACGGTAGATGTCTAACATCTCTAAAGGCATAACCTTATTCTAAAAAGCAGAAGAGCACTACCGGTACCTATATTTTTCAGTATAATAAACAATCGCCTAAATTTTGTCAGTATAGTAGATAATCGCCTATATTTTTTCAGTGGAATAGTTAATCTGTATATTTATTTTTAGTAGTAAACAATTAATTGCCTATATTTTTTAAGTATCGTAGTCAATATTCAATATTTTTTCAGTGTAGAAGTAAATCTCATATTTTTCCAGTAATGTAGTCAATCTTCTAGATTGTTTTACTATAGTAGATAATCCTTATATTTTCAGTATTGTAGAGTTAACCTCTAATATTTTTTTTGTTATAGTAGTCAATCTCATATAAATTTGTTTCAGGATATTAGTCAACGGCCTATATTCGTGTCTGTGTATAAATCAATTAACATAATTTTTTCAGTAAAGTAGACAATTACCTATATTTTTTCAGTATAGTAAAGTCAATCATACCTATTTTTTCTTTCACCACCCTATACGGTAGTATATGGAGAAAGTATGGTTTTCGTCCAAATTTTCAAATTAGAATTATCTGTTTTGGTGCTCCCTGAACTCCAAATAAATGTTTAGTGGAATCATCTGTGTTGGTGCTCCCTGAACTTAAAAATATTTTTAGTGGAATTTTTTGTTTTAGTGCTCCCTGAACACAAAAAAGTGTTTTTTGGTGATATCTGTCCGTGTGTCTGTAAGTTTGTGTACACATCTGGAGACCATACCAACGGTCCGATTTTGATGAAATTTGGTATGTAGGTGTAGTTTTGGAAACCTCGAGGCGGTTTTTCATTTTTTCAAATTTTGGAGTTTTAAGGCGTTTTACGCTCCAAAAATTGCCAAAAAATGAGAAAAATCTAAATTTCTCAAAAACGGCTCTAACGATTTTGATCAAATTTGGCTTATTTGTAGCCCTTAATGTACCCTACAATATGCTAAAAACCGCATCTTTCTAAAATTCTCCTTTAGGTAATAACAATAATAATAATAACTGATTTTTGGGTGATTTTGGAAAAAAGGGGGTTGTTTTTAAAATTTTTCAAAATCTTTTTTCGTGCATCTATACAGGCATAATTGACATGTTTGGTGCAAATTTCTTCGAAATCGATCGAATAGTTTAAATAATAATAATAATATAATCTTCTATATATATATATATATATATATATATAAGCCAAATCCACTGACCCACTGATCACGATTTCTCTAAAACTACTAAACGGATTGGAATAAAATTTGATATGTAGCTTCCTCTAAGGCCATAGGTGCTCATTAAGAAAGGGTTTTAAAAAATTGGAAATTTTAGGCGGAGTTTGGTGGGGTTTAAAGTTACTAAATCACGATTTCTCTAAACCTACTGAATGGATTGGAAAAAAATTTGGTATTTAGGGCCCTAGGTGCTCGCTAAGAAAGGGTTTTAAAAAAATCTAAATTTTAGGGGAGGGTAGGGGATGGGGCGAAATTTAATCTCCTATAATTTGTCAGTACAGTATACAATCGCCTATATGGTTTCAGTATAATAGAATATCATCTAAATTTGTTTTCAGCCATCTATCGTTGCATCGACCTTACTTGCTACGAAATTTTCCCCAGCGGTAAAACATAATAATGTTAAAACTAACAGTTTGACCACTACTACACAGTATTCTGCTCCCGCCCTTTTTCGAAATAAAAATTGATTTGGCAACACTTCTCAAACGTATAAAAAGTTACGCTGCGTGATTTTACATGGCAGTGTGTCAAAGTATAAAAAAAATATGTTCTTTCTCAATTACCTTAACAAAAACAATACAAAGAAATCAAGATGAAATATTGTATTTTTCACATCAATAGAAATGTTTATAATACTTATAACAATGATGATTAAAAGTTTACTATTTCACTTCATTTAAAGTAGAATACATTTGGTTATAACTTGCATATAGGAGTAATGATACAAAATGTAGGTTTCATGGAACAAAACAAACTGACAAAACTGCATAGTAACGAGATACACTTGATTGTAATTGCTTTGGATGAATCACGCTTCCAGCATTTATTGCTGTAATTATATTGATATCCTGTCAAACGTTTCACTTATATTTTAATGACCGTGCATTTGTTTGGTTTGGCGTCACAACCCGAACAAAAACAGCGACCACTATTGCGTATTTCATTGCACAATCTCTCTGTACTCAACTATAACTAATTAAGAGTTTTTTGCTATGTGTTCCATTTAGTATCCAGCCTCATAGATGATAGTGTGAAATTGTTACCCACAAAAACCTTTTAATTCTTGCCTTAACATTCTGGACTCTGTCGGCATTACTTTGTGGCAGGCGATGGGGGAATTTTCTTTTAGTGGGAGTCTTACCCTTCCCTCTTTTGTAATCATTTTTTACTTTCTCCACCCTATACGTAGTATATGGAGAAAGTATTGTTTTCGTCAAAATTTTCTAATTTGAATTTTTAGTGAATTATCTGTTTTGGTACTCCCTGAACCCCCAACAAATGTTTAGTGGAATTATCTGTGTTGGTGCTCCCTGAAAATAAAAATATTTTTAGTGGAATTATTTGTTTTGGTGCTCCCTGAACCCAAAAAAAGTCGTTTATTGGTGATGTCTGTCCGTGTGTCTGTGTGTCTGTAAGGATGTGTACAGAGCTGGAGACCATACCAACGGTCCGATTTTGATGAAATTTGGTATGTATGTGTAGTTTTAGAATATATCCAGGCGTTTTTTTCCTTTTTTCAAATGTTTGGCTTTTAAGGGGTTTTACCCCCAAAAATGGCCAAAAGACGAGAAAAACAAAAATTTCTCAAAAACGGCTATAACGATTTTGATAAAATTTGGCTTATTTGTAGCCCTAATGTACCCTACCATATGCAAAAGCCGCATATTTCTAAAAATACTCGTTTAGGTAATAATAATAATAACTGATTTTTGGGGGTTTTGGCCAAAAAGGGGGTTGGTTTTCAAAATTGTTCAAAACCTTTTTTCGTGCATCTATATGTATACAGGCCTAATTGACATGTTTAGTGCAAATTTATTCGAAATCTAATAATATTAACATGCATCTAATATTTTCCATGGTAACATTTTCCTACTTTTGAAATTCTAAATAACCACCTCCTATGATACTCTTGGGAAGGTATAAAGTTTCAACTGGGAGAAAGTATGTGGCAGTTATCTGGTACCGTTTATTGTCTTAGGACTTGGGAACCCAGTCAGTGTAGATCACTTTCCTAGGTATACAGTATTAACGAGTGTAAGCGGTTTAAAAAAATGTGTTTGCTATTAGAGTATGCTTATATAAAGGAACATATATGTTTGTGTATAAAAACAACTTTAAAGTATTCTAATGAAAATTAATTAAGCAAAAATGGTAGGTTTGTAGTTTTTGATTTTGTTAACAAAAATATATATTTTCATATTTTGTATTTCATTAACATACAAAAGAAAATGTAGAAAGAACAATAAACAAAAAATTACATATTTGACTGACTTCACACAGTTTTTACTTGAACTATAAATTACTGGCATGTTTAAGTATTTGGAGGTTCGGTGTTATTCAGGCGAAGAGATGCAAGCAAGCTGCCATTTTCCATGGTTGTGTTGAGACGAGTGCTCTGAATTGGCCTTTTTGTAACCTTACACAACTGAGCATGCGCCGAGTTCAATTTACGATTTATCTCAAGCATAAGTGTACAAGAAATGTATATACTGCCACGAACTTTAAATAATGTAACAGTCGCTTGGACGAGTTCGTTAGCCAAAAATAAAAATAAAATAAACGGTACCAGGAACTGGCACATACTTTCTCACAAATATATTAAAATTACCAAACAGATTTATTGTGACTTCATAATTGTAGGTGGGGCAGGAGAGGTGATATTAAGGGTCTTCTATACCTTGCGTAAAACAGCAAATATATACACTTCGTACTAACGTTTTTCGGACGCTGTTTTTCGACCTAAAAAGTTGTGGAACATCTTAAATTGTTCTTAAAGGTTATGTGCTTTTGTCTTATATCTCATAATTAAAAGAAATTGACGGCAACTCATTTTAACCAACGGTTCAACTGAGTAAAAATCTATTATTTTGAATGCATTTTTTGGGAGTTTTAAGCAATAATTTCCATATTTTAAGCCAACACGTAAAAAATATAAGGCCTTCTTTATAACTTAAACTAGTTTTCCAGATTATTAATGTATAAATAGAATCCGAAACACGTTATACGAATGCATGTTTCAACGATTTTGCGGCTTTAGTCAGGCCTTTTTGTATTAAAATCATACTGTACACTCGGGAGTTTTCATCAAGGTAAAGAAGAGCCTTAAAGTACTAGATTAACTAATAAATATTATTATTATTAGCCAGAGAGAAAATTATTCGATCGATTTCGAACAAATTTGCACAAAGCTCGTCTATTAGGCCTGTATATAGATGCACGGAAAAAGGTTTTGAAAATTTCTGGAAAACAACCCTTTTTTGGCCAAAAAACCCCCAAAAAGTTATTATTAGCTAAACAAAAATTTTTACAAAGATACGGATTTCTGCATATGGTAGGGTACATTAAGGGCTACCCAAATCAAAAGCCAAATTTGATCAAAATCGTTAGAGCCGTTTTTTTATAAAAAAAACATAATAATTGATTTTTTGGGGGTTTTTGCCAAAAAGGGGGTTGTTTTTCACAATTTTTCAAAACCCTTTTTCGTGCATCTATATAGGCCTAATTGACGTTTGGTGCAAATTTCTTCGAAATCGATCGATTAGTTTTCGCTCTAGCTTTGTATACAGACAGACATTTTGTAAAAACCATTTTGGACTCAGGGGGTCCCAAAACGTATATTTCCACAAAAATCTCAACATCGTTTTTTTTGCGATCACTATACTTTCTCTAGTACAGTATAGTGAGAAAGTGAAATTAAAAGAGAGTTTTCCGCTGCGAGCGGAACGAAGAAGATCCAGGGCTAACGGCTGAGATGTAAGCAAATTCTATTATTATATAATATTATGTACTCGCTGGCAGCTATTCAAAGCCTTCGGGAGTAGACCTATTTCCCCGAACCACGTTCGCTCAAGTAATTCAGCTGCGTGATCGAATAATTTCCCTTGGATGTTTTCTCTTGTACAAGCAAACAATGAGGAACACTGGGTCATGGTAATAGGCACAAAATCCTGACTGAAGCCACCAAAGCAGTCACAACCGTTGCTGAATTGGGTCAGATTGTTTCCACCCTCAGTGTGATGTCTGTTTAGCTATATTGTTTTTTTTTCAGTTTATTGGGTCTATACCGCCTACCAATTCTCTCGTTATTGAAAGCTCTCTTGCACCTAGCCGCCTCAGATCAGAAACTGACCCAACGGTAAAATCATTCACGTGAATTTGAATCCGATACTTTTATGGTATTTTTCGTTTTGCTGGATTTTGGAGTATCCGGACGTGCTTAAAGGTAGTGTAAAAAATAATTTGCAAAATAATCTCCTATAAAAATTTGTTTGGATAAAACTCCGAAACCTTTCGCTCTTGTAAGAAAAGTTTCAAAAAAATTTACTTCCATTAAAAACACTTGTTTCGCGTTGGTGGATTTTGTTGATAACGAACTCGTCCGAGCGCCTTAGAGAACCAACGCGTGCACCACATTTACACAAAATCGGACGTAAAATGGGGCCATTAGAGTGCGAACACACACATATATAAATATAAAATTTTTAATGACACCAAAAATCTGTGCTCATTGACCAAGATCTAGCCATGAGATCCACTGCAGATAGTTTATCTTTCCTATAGAAATGCGGTAATAATAAAATAATAGTCTTATACAATACACAACAAGTGTCATAGCTGTGCGGGGAAACCAAGACGGAAATCTTGACTTTCATAAAGTTGTCCTAACCCACAACACAATATTGAAGTGGGGTACGAAAGCTAAAATGAATAGAATCTATGTTTACAGAATCAATGTACGTTCATCAAATATAGAGTTGTTTTCCTGAGACAACAAAGATGGTAAAAGGATCCGTTTTATTTTATCTAAGACATTTTTATCTCGCTAAAACAGCCACAACGTGCAATCCCATCCAGAAAGCTTAGGTTTGACAATTCCAATCCGACCTGTTTTAAAAGCAATTATTTTAGTGTAAGACTGTCTTCTATAGACTAAAAACAATTCCTTCGAGTTGTTTGTCTTCTTTGAAATAAATGCTTTCAACAAGAACGTTAAAATAAAATAAAAGTTTCGACCTATTTATAGATTTATAGAATACGTTACGAAATTACATCAATACCTTCATCCGTATGCTGTAACTTACGAGGAAAAATAATATTTAGTGAAAGACCAAAGCTGTGATAAAATTTCGCAATCAACTTTGCCAATTACTAATTCTGAGATGAGTTTCCAATTTAAGTAATTTATTGTAAAACCTTTTGTTAACTGACATTAATTCTTGCAACGCTGACTTCATTGAACACCTTATATATATAGTGTTACGTCCTACTTCGTATTACTTCTCCATCACTGATCGGTAATATTTGCATACATAATTACTTCAGTTGACTTGTTGAACAGCAAGTTGGAAAATCGTTTACCTTCTCTGAGATGTTCTTTTTTTAAATATAACATCCAGCTTCAACTTAAAATATAGTATAAATAATACTACTTAATGTTTGGAAATGTTCAAATAAGGACAAAACAGGTTTAACCACTGGTCTTAGGGCGCCATATTATGGGCAGGGAGATGAAGCAATACACAACTTTTAAAATGTCTCTTAACTATGTTTTGATGGTAAATTACTACCACGCAATTTTCAAGAATCATCGTAAGGATGAGCCATACCAGTCATGCCACTAGATGGAGTGGAAAGCGTAAATTAATGATTTGTTCAGTTTCGGCCAATTTTAATGATGTAAAACATTATTTCAAATCGAGTTAGTTAAATAAAAAACAGTTCCAAAGAAGGAACAAGACATTCTTTCAATATAAATGCTAAGATAAAACAGTAACATGCTAAATAAATATTAACATTGACTGGTGATTAGAGTCAATTGATAGATCAATTTAGTCACTTATAATCCTAAAGTAAACTTTGGAGATTTAGAATGCTCTTAAAAATCCTTTATTGAAACTAAATTCAAACAGCTTGAAACTTTAGTACAAACTTAAACGTAAATAACTAGAGGAAGAAATAAATATCTATTGCTAAGATTTGATTTAGGAATTAAAACTAATCCTAAGTAAACCTAGTTTAAAAAATAAACAATTCGTGTTTTCTGTATTGTTATAAATTATAAAAACATACACTTTTAAAGAGGAACACGACTGAATTACAGCAAAAACTTAACGACAAATCAACTTAATATTACATTAACATTGCATTTTTATAGAATTCTGACTGCATTCTAACGAGACTCTTATAACAGCTTGTACTTGAAGTATCCAGTAGAAAGAGAGATCAAATGACACAGCTGTATTCAAAGGTTGTAATAATAAAGTGAGCATCATTACTGCATTAGAGTGTGTTCGTGAAAGATAGATACAAAATGTATCGTTAAAATAAAGTCAACTTTTTCTGTGTATAGAATTAGAAATAATTAAGATGCAAGAATGCTAGATCTCTAAATTCCAAACAGTTAAAAAGATTGAACTGTTAATTGTTAATTTAATTGTTTAAAAAAGTGTTCATTAAAAAAATAATAGGCTATTCAATTTAGTGCTTATGAAACTTAAGTAATCTATTTCTAAACTACATATCTCAGTATTCTCACAACTTTAAATGCACTCTTTATGTGGTAATACCTGCTGATAAACGCATTGGTATTGAACCAATGGTATTGAAAATTTTTAAATTGGCATTGAAAGTTGAAGAGTGCGGAAAAAATTAGGGCAGGAAACATTAGTTTTACAAGCAAGCTGATAAGACCGTAGCCTGAATGTCGAGGTATAAGTTCTAGTAATTTGACAAATTAATTTTAAAACCGTAAAATCTTAATATATACAATATTTTGTTTAATAAAATATTATAATATTGGCAATGTGTAAAAATATTATAATATATATTATAAAAATAATTAATAACGTTCTTATTATTTAGAAGCTATAAATTACAAGGTACAGAGAGGAAATTACAAAACTTCAATAATGAGAGTGGATACAATTTTAGTTAGACTAATTTAAAAATGACAGAGTCAAAGACCGATTGTTAAAATAAAGTGAAATATACTGCACGAAAAATCGCCATATTGCGGCAAAGGTGCCAACAATACTAGTATTTACTTCCAGTCCTACTCATATGTTTCTATTATTTTTAATATACCTAGACAGAGTAACTGAATGGTGTC
Organism: Philaenus spumarius; assembly: GCA_018207615.1. NCBI lineage: Eukaryota > Metazoa > Arthropoda > Insecta > Hemiptera > Aphrophoridae > Philaenus > Philaenus spumarius. The sequence goes on along the minus strand of JAGFPH010004598.1, from coordinate 31,202 downwards.
CATTTTGGAAGTGAGGGACTCGACGTTGACAACTCCACGCCGCGTAAACTCATCATGTTATACCCCGCGGGTCCCGTGTCGATGCGTTACCAACGTCGTGCTTTTAAATACCTTTGGAATTTTATTTGAATTGATGACGCCCGGTTTTCAACGTCATCAACGCGGCGCTATCAGCGCGCGTATACCGTCAACTCATGAACCCAGACCTCCGGAACCTAAATATCACTGTTAGAAAATCATGATTCCGTGGGGGTATGGATCTATTTAAAAAAGAACGAATGTAATAATAAATGTAACGTTTATTGGATATAAACTACGTAATATTCACTACGTATTCAACCATCAATTAGTTTAAAATAAAATCCACATTACTAAAAACCCTTCTGGGGGGGGGGTCAATTTCTCCTCCCCCCGACGGTGCATTACTGATGTTTGGCTTTAATCTTTCAATATATTTGTTTGAATACATTTATTGAATTAGTCAAAATAACATTAAAGACAATATTATTTTTGCATCAAGAAATAGTCGCATCTGTCACGTTACCTTGGCAAAACGGTGAGCTAGTAACCTTCCAGCATTGCGAATACATTAGAATACAAGTTAATAGAGTTAATAGTTCAAGTAACTTGCTCTGCAACTTACATCAAACGATACTTCGGTGACAGTAGTTCAACCGATGGTAGCTTCCCGCCGAGCATTAATACATTACACATTTAATATGTTACTGAGATGAAGTGGAACGATGATTTCAACTACTAAAATGTAACGGAACCTATACAATTTTACAAAAGTTTTTTTACTTCTAAAGAACAGCATCGAGGAACTACAAGTTAACATAAAGGGTGTTTTTTCAAGAAAAAGTTATATAATTTCAAAGTACGAAATATTATAAGGTATTATCTTAATTGTGAAAACAGAAAGGCTATATTTATTTGACCCGGAATATGTACAATTTCACGGAGAAACAATGCAAAGATATTTTAAATCTCAGCTCCAGCAACATGAGCACGTCACGGGATATTAAACTTTTCCCCTTTAATGCGTAAACATGATTTCTGAGATTGAATCAAATGATGTGTGTCAACTCGATTCTCCCTGCAGAATCTACACGAACACAACCATGTTATTTTGATTTATATCCCTAGAACTTATTCATTTTCATGGATATGAAAAAAATACCTTTATAGATTGGTAAATTTAAAGTATCTGATATGTTGCCTTGTAAATGATATCACTGGCAAAAAACATGGTAGATAGAGATTACTCAAATAATAAAATTGTACAATTTACTAAATATTTTGTGGGGGTGTGTTTGTGTGTGAGGGGAAGAGAGAGGCGAGAAGTGAGGGTATGAGTGTGTGTGGCTTTCCCCAAATTTGACAACATTGTAATTATGTTAATTTATCACGTTCATTGCTTTGTTAGATTTCATTAAATGTTGTTTTTCTGTTTTCAGTGTTGAACTATAAGATCATGCCAGATTTATTAAGGTAAATTGAATTTGTCACTTTAATTTTCTATAGTTTTATAATTTACATTTGTTTACTTATCCTGTTGTTTTCAGTGTTGAACTATTAAGATCATGCCATATTTATTAAGATAAATTGAATTTGTCACTTTAATTTTCTATAGTTTTATAATTTATAATACAATTTATTGATATTGCATGTAGGCCAGTCGCGATTGGTAGATTTAAACCAAAAGTGCGAGTAATTTACAATACGTCAGATTTTTTTTATAAGTACATTAAAGTATGTAGATTAATATAAAAAAAGTTTACCAGTCTATTGATTTCACAAAGTCGAAAAAAACTCGATTTAAATTTTTTTCGATATTTTTTAATATTTCGAGTTAAGATGAAGATAAAGCAAAATAAAAAATACCTCCGTATAGGGGAAGTATTTTTCAATAAAAAAAGTCATATGCATTTATTTCGTCCGAGCAATGGTTTGTCTGGAAAAATTTCGATAATGCAGGTATGTATTTTGCAGCAGGGGAAATCTCATTCATATATGAAGCGTTGGCTCATTCTAAATCGGCTGAATTTTAATATATAGAATTTTTTGAATTCGAATGTATGCATTTTTTTAAAAAGCTGAACATTTTATATTTTAGAAACTCATTTTTCTTTTAAGAATTAAGAAACTTGTTTAACAGTAAAGGGAATAGAAACTATACTATAAGGCCAATAGCTTTGAAGATGCGTAATAGATCAAAAGTGTATGTATGTAAACCACACTAGCCCATTGTCATAATATAATATCACCGACATTTTTAATTTCAACCTGAAGGTATTCAAACATGTTCAAGTATAAACAAATGCTTAAATTTATTACGTAGCATTTTATTCGAACAGGAAGATGTACATTTTTATTTTAATGCAATATGTTAATCGTACATGTTTATAAGTCTTTGTTATCGTCGAATTTTTCCATAAAAATTTACGAGTGGTGGCTTTAAGTACGTTTAGTGTTATGTTTAGGTATTGTATTCTTGCTAGAGTACCTGTGTTTATCGGTACATTTGCGATTAAAATAATAAATATACTATATTTATTTTCACTAGAGTTAGATTATTAAATTATAAATCGGTAGGAGTTAGTGTATAAAACTATAGTCGTTTTTTTTTGTAGTTTTTAAATTCATTTATTACAGTTTATTTATTGAGAACTATGTGCGGTTTTATATATTTATCTATGTAAATCATGCCTCCGGTTGTTCAAACCCATTTCGTAGAAACAAGTGAACCATTCAATCACTTATACAATCTCCTAAACAACCAAATCAAAACCAAAAAATCACTCACGGATAAACAGCTCTGACAATAATAATACAGGGCAAAGTTATCGTAAATATACCGAACAGCACTAGACACCAATTTCTTGGTTATAGCCTATCAAGGCACTTTAACTACGTCAATCCAAAAGAAGTAATTTACAATCGTGTGCACTAAGACGTTTGTTGTTAAAAAGTCGGAAGTTAAACAAACAGTGGTTGACCAGCTTTAAATCAATATGATTAGTTATATGTTTTTCGATTATAAACAATATTTCAAAATTGTTCTAAATATAACCCCCATTGGACGTAAGAGTTCGTCATACCATAGTTACATTAGAGATTCATTGATGTACGGTGTAGGCCTACCTCTTAATTCACTAAAATCGAATTATGACTATCGAAGTGACTCGATAGTCTCGTTATGACTATTTTGAAGTGTTCAATCGATTTATGACTATGAAACAAAAGACCGGCTGGCAATGAATCACAAATAATATCAGTTTACTTCCTTCGTTCACAGCTGATTCTGATCTTGGAAGCTTGCTGGACGCATAACTCAGATGTCCGTGGATAGTAACCACGCTCTGCTACCAACTTTAATGATAGTTGAACTTTAAAGGTATTTAATACCACATCAACAAAAGTCAATGGCAACTTTGCTTCCATCAAGTGAACTAGTTGTTTCCTCAAACCGAAGGTTGGTTTAATGGTTTGAACCAATTTTTGTCGTCCTCTTGAACTTGTTGCTTCGTACTTTAAATATTTGAACGATTCATTATAAAGTAATTTGTCCAAATATTATCGTCCAACCTAGCTCACCGTCAATATTCTAATCTTAAGCTTTATATAAAATATAAGTTTCTCACTATAGGGTAAAGTTTTCATAATGGCATTTCAAGAAAAGGTTACAGAAGAATAAAACTCAAAAAACCAATAATGAAATACCTTTATCATTGATTGAAATCACAGTGAAATGTAAAAAAACTTTCGAAATGATGGATCAAATTAAATGAATTAAAGTTACTTTTGCGAACGTCGATTAATTTATCTCGGCATTGTAAAGCTATTTCAATTAACTTGTACAAAATTTAATTAAAGTATTATTGGAGGAAACTTTTAATAACTACGTTACATTGATTTCAATTGTAATTCAAAACCTTTGAGTTACTTTCAAACATTAGATATTGTTCTGTGATTTATATTTGTATACATAATTTGTGAAATCGTTTTTCCTATTGTTGAAATTATTTAAAAATCCATTCTGCCAAGGTATAAATAAAGCCCAGAATATTTCTAGTAACTATAGAATGTTAGGAAATGTAGTTTTTAAAATTGGCACTTAGTAAATTAATCTACTTTTCACTTGTACATTTTTGGCAGTCATCTTTAAACCGAAATGATACAACTTTAAATAGGAAAGAGGTTATGTGACATTTTATAGGTATGACTTTTGTGTTATGAAAACTTTATGTTGAAGTTGTTTGAATAGCTATTTTAGTAAATTATATATTACCCGTTAGTCAAATTGTTTGCACTTGAAGAAAGTACGAAACGCTAACGACAAGATAAACCCCCAAGCTAGATTATCAAGATAAAACCTATCAATAGCAAGCAACAAGGAGCAGCAAGCAGGCAGTTTATCATAGACAAAGCGATGCTGTACTCCAACCAATTACAATCGTCTAGCACTAAATGTGATGTGTTCTTTTTGTGTTCAATGCGTCTGCCTTTGTTATATACAGCATACATGACGACCTCAAAAGTGACAAATACTTGAAGATGAGTTTACGATCTCGAAACGAGTCGCAAAAATGATAAACATACGAAGTCACACGACGTTTTAAAATCCAGATACAATACCTTAAATAATTTCCTGTATCTTATATGAAATGACTTGGATATCATAAGTAATGAAACTAAAATAATTTCTCTTGCAGCAGAATCTCTACCAGATTAAATAAAATAATTCATTTACAAATATGGTTTAGTATATTTACCATATTTGGCGGAACATTAAATGAAATAAAAACTACATTATTGAAAATTTGACTGCACATAAAAGTATATTAGCAACACTTAGTTGCAGCTACAATGCAGGTCAATTGTATTGCGAGAACGAATCACAAATGAACGATAAAAACCGAACAATAACAGTATCGAAAACCCGTTTTTCATACAGTAAAAAGTATTTTTAGTGCGTTTTATGTTTGGACTGTCTTAAAAAATATCACCTTGTTGGAGTGTGCCATTTTACTAAAACAAGCAAGTTATTCGGTCTCATTTTTTGTATTTTACTATAGTGGCGACAAGTGTATTTATAGGAAGTTATCAAACAATTTCGTTATTATTTATTTGTAATTAAAATATGAAGAAAGAGGAATTAAAATTTAAAAATGTATTTGTAATACTAGAAAGATGGGAATAAAGTGCTCCTAATATTATTGTTTATAGCATACAGCCTTAAGGAACCTTTTCGCTTGAAAAGGCTGTTAACTGTATGTTCCAATCGTTACTGCTTTTGTTTTCGTTGAAACTCATATTCGTGTCAGCCTCCGTGAAAGGAAAACGTACACGCGAGCTTGCAACATGAACTTTAATACAATTTATGCTTTTTTGTTGGAAGAGGAAATTACATATTTTACAAGATCTAAACCTAACGTCATATTCCAAACCTGGAATAGTCAGAGATGGAACTGACCTAATAAAATAGCCATTTGAATCCTACTGAAGTTCAAAAAGTTTTCAAACTCAACTCAGGTCATTTCGGTTTTGTTATCAGAATGGTGAAAGTTAATGGCATTTAGTTGACTTTTTACATTTTGTAAGATAACAAGTCAATAATAAGAATAGAAATTATGTTTATTTATGTATTCAGATGTGAGAAAGCAGGGAGACACCTGTGTTTATATTTCATCTTTGTTATCTTCTTCAACTCATTCTTTGCGAGAACATTTCTATAGTCTTTGTGCTTATGATCATATAGAAAACTAAATGACTCAGAAATTTTACAATGCACTCATAGCAATCATCAAAACCTTTCTTCAACAAAACATAAACAAATAAAGGAAACATAGAAACTAAACTGAGCAGTCGCGACCTAACTGTCAGACTGCTTCTGAAACGGTCAAGACGTAGCAGTTTTAAGCCCAAATTAATGACGGCTCAACTGTTGAGTGCCAAGCGGTTCCCACGAATGACCATTTGATTTCGCTCAAAACAGTAGTCAAATGTCAGCAGTCGCTCCTGGCCACAACGGTGGGCAGTTCTAGCGAAAAGGTTCCTTTAGCACTGCAAAAACGATATTGCAATAATGAACGAAGTTGTAGCGTTGGTTTACCAATTTAAAAAATCTCAAAATGTCCTTCCTTGATTATTTGGGAATTTCTGTTGCTGTTGTGAATCAAAAGTAAAATTCAGTATTTTTTTTATAATATCATATGTACACAATTGATATTATTTCCGTACAGATTTGTTTTCCACAATAATTGTGTTTCATTAAGAGTCAAATAAGAGCACATAATTACTGTGGTTGTATTTAAAATAATTTTTCAAAAATTGCTTTTTGTAATTTTCTAATAATAACAATCTGTAATTTTATAACCTTAACTCATTGTGTACATTTAATTTAATACTTGGATTTATATTATTTAATATGAGTTACCACCTCAGCTTTGAGGTGGTTAACTAATCATACATCAATTAACAAGGAATGTGTGTTGAAGTATCAAAACGAATGGCGTTCTAAGCAAGCGCAGATTGCTTGTAGTAAAATATTTAAATATGTGAAAAGTATTATGCAATCAATTAATTAAAAACTATGAACTATTTACCCCACTGTTTGAACACAAACTTATTTTCTATTGACATAACACTATTAAACATGTATTTTCACTTTTCTGTATAAAGGAGGTTAAGCACTACAGACATCTGACATTTTGTGATAAATATAAGTACGTATTACTGCAGCAAGTATTAACCCATCCCTTAGGGAAATTACAGAAAGCAGGTTTATGCCTAGTCAATGATAAAACCTCCCTTAGCGAGGTACACACATCCTGATATTTGTTACAAAACTTATTCGTACTTTAGACCTTAGTATTTTAGAGCGTATTTAGTATTTTAGTTTTACAAATAAATATTTTTTTCTTTAAGTTCAATTAAAATTCATGTTATCTTCTATTGAAAAAAACTTAAAAAGCTTGCATCTACATTACAGGCAAGGGTATCTGGCTAGGAGGGAAATATGTAATAATTGTCTGGATAGAGATTTACTAGGATATAAAATCACTAGCATCGTGATTTGTTCTTAATATCGTACACGGAAGGAGGATGGTGGAGATAGCAGAGGAACTGTTTTAAACACATCAGCATTCCCGTCAATTGTTGTTGAAGTGGAGTGCTTCAATAAAGATACATTTTTTATCGGCTGAGAATCTATAAAGATCAAGAAAGCTTCTAGACTTGATTTTACACCACAAAACGTTGGTAAAAGAATAACACTGTCCCACGCTACAGAATGTGCAGAGCTGATGAGAAATATCTTTGTGGGGGAGGGGGTTCCACTACCGAGTGGAAGATAGCTGAAAGTTTATTGGAAGAGCCCAAGAAGGTTGTCATTACGGATAAGCCATTGTGTGTGTTAAGTACTATGGGGAAAATATTTGTGCAACTCATTAGCATAAGACCAGCATCCGAGGAAGGTTGCATGACCTCAGCAAATCACAACACGAATTCCGAAAGAACACTTAATGATGGAGGTAAACGAGATAGCAGAATAGGTAATCAGTGGATCCAATAGAAATCATGGGTTTTGTGATGTCTCGTTACTTTGACATCCAGAATGTGTTTAATGGATTGTAGTGGTTAGTGGTGCAGGAGTACAAAATAAAACGACGGTAAATTAAAGTTGTTATGAGGTTAGCACATATAATTCTTACTTTATATAAAGGAGAAAAAAGACATTTGCGTTTCGATTATTTGTGTCTAATGTGTAAAATATTGTACGTATAACATATATTAGGTAAAATCAACTCTTAAATAAAATGCTCCCTAAACAGACCGACAGAGATCGTGGTTTTACTTACTGGCGCATAGCCAGTGTGTGATCATGTGCGATCGTGTGAGATGTTATTTGTGTGTAAGCATAACTGGTGAAAATATATTGATTTGGTCGAAACTTACTATACGTTTTTGCGCCAGTTAATTCTTAATATTTACCCGATAATTAATTCATTCGTATCCGCAAGCGAAGTCATGGGTATCCCTGCTGGTGCTGTGTACATTATAGAAAGTATTTTTTAAAGATTTAACTCACAATTTGCTCTTGTGTAGATCCTAAAGCACACAATTATACTTTACAACTACAAATTCTTAATTACTTTTGTGCTGCCTTTTTGGTTTGGATCCAAAAAAGTATGCTATTAGAACGAAAAGGAAATTTAAACCTTTTATTTTGAAGTAATACAATATACAAATATTTTCTTTAAACATTTGTCAATTCCCAAATTCCCCACAAAGTTTTAAACTAGTATAAAATACATGCCGGGTGAACTATATAACGGTCACAAAAAGGTTGGCTGTATTTAAGTTCGTACAAACGTTGCAATGTTGTAGTGGCTACTAGCTGCAATTACCATAGTATAATCGACTTATTTTCAGTTCATAACTTTATATATCTATATAATCTTAGTTTCTACGAATGCACCTGAAAATCGGTTCTAGGCACTATCCACAGCACTCAATGCTCTATAAAACTTATAAAATAGCTCTTGTTTGATAGTCATTCAAATTTCATTGAACTGGTCAGTGGTCAGTAGCAATTCAATATGGTATTTATTATTTGATATTGTAATCTGTTATGTCTGTTAAACTCCTCGATGTTATTCGATAGTGATGTTGATATACAAATCAAGCAGTAAACAAAAAATAATTTCTTCTTAAACATTAAAGATATACTTCTAGGTGCATGTGTATAATCTATATGTAAATGTTTAAAAGGCTCAAAAATAAAATTCATTTAAGTAGTGGGCCGAAACTTACAATCAATATTAGGTGGCATGCACGCTCTGAGGAAGATGGAAGATTGCTTGTAGTCTAATGTAAGATTGCAGCTGGTGAAACCATACATTTTTCAATTTTCTGCCAATCCTACATAACACTTTCATTTAAATTTGTCGACGCGTTTCGGAGTTCCTCCATTATCGAGACTTATTTCAGTACTCTGAATAGGTCTCGATAATGGAGGAACTCCGAAACGCGTCGACAAATTTAAGTGAAAGTGTAACGTTAGGATTAGCAGAAAATTGTACTAAAACTTATTTCATCAGCTGTAGCAGATATAATTTGTATAATAATTTCAGTGAAACCGTTAATTTGTCCATGTTTTAACTTGTGTGATACTGTAATCAATTGCACGACTGAGGAATTAGCTAACTAGTCTCAGCGTGCTCAAAATTGTTCTTTTACGGTTCGTTTTTAACTTAAAACACGACCATCATGTTACAAATGTTATAAAAAATCCAATTCTTAAACTTATTTTTCAAATTTTGTTGTAATCGCACACTATTATGCTTACTAGATTACCTCACTGTCTGGCTAAAAGGTTTGTCTTTAGCTCAAATGTAACTAACGACAAACGACGAGGAGTTTCATACATAGGCACTGAACTGAGATATTTAATACATCATTCACTGTGACAGCATGTAGGCATTGGAATTCATTGCCGGAGAGTTTACATTGTAGCACTGATCATCTTCAGTTCTAGAAGGCTTGTTGCTTTTGCGATCGTTTTGGGTAGTTTCAAGCGCTTGGGCTATTGTTTGGTGTTTTGAATCGGGGTGTGTTTGAGAGTGTAAATTTGTTTACATTTTATTTTCTATATAGTATAATATACTTTTAGTTATGTTTTAGTTTGAAGTTAAATGCGTGTATGTTTAGTTTTCCAGTTTTGTATATATTTTTTTTAAGTAATTAATATTTTTTATTGATTTGTTTGTATTATGAATTTTGGTGTATTTTTGTATTACTTTATTCCGTGTTAAGTGGTCCTAACTTCCAAAAACAAATAAATACTTGTTATTATTATTTCTTTTAGTAGTACTATTAATTGTACAATCGAAACATATTGATGAAGTAAACCTTTGTAAAGTATACATTTTTTCAAAATGTACTTACGTACTTTGTGCGAGGGTTCTTGGCACGCAAGCAGGAAACATGGTTGTAAGAAAGTACGGACATATTTGTTTGACGTAGCTAAATACAACATTCATGTCACATATCTCTCGAGGACAAAGTGAAGTGACATCTTTAGAGTTCCTGTCATATTCCCTTTGAGGATGGAAATGCAAGACCTACATTGCAAAAGGTTATTCTCAGCTGTATATATCCTGCATGCATTATTTCAGCTGTATTAATCAGCTATATAGACTGCGGAACTATTAAAACAAGTCAATTCGTTTCAGTACAAAATCATTTGAAGATATGTTTCAAAATAACTCACAATGTTAATTCTTTACATTTTATTAGTAAACTATATCCAAGTGTTCAATATAATTTTGGCAGTTTGATTCCAGATACGATATAATGTTTCATGTTACAGCATTATAATTCTTTAAAGATTCATGGCAATAATAATTATTTAGCGTTCATATACTTTTAAATCTTCGAGTATAATATCAAATTTATAATTATCTATGCCTTCGACGGTATAATTTGTCAAAAAGAAATGGGATATGAAAAGCGTATAAAGGTCTAAACAGTATAAAGCACCCTCTATAGCAAGGACGTATGGTGTCTAGAACTTGTGAAAATTACTCCACTACAGAAAAAGAATTAAGGGTCTGCTGTAGTGGCGGCCATCTTGGATTTTTATCCCTTAAGAGCAATGTTAAATTTTAAACCATTTATTTCGATAACTTTTTATCATAAAATTGTTTGCAAGGTCTCATTTTAAGCACAGTCACAATACGCATCCGTCTTGCAATTTAAACTTTTTAAAATGCTTTTGATTTGTTATGTAATTGACATTTTGTAAGTACAAAATTTGAATTTTTTTCCTAACACAATACAAAATTAATAATGAAAAATAATTTGCAGGCCAGATACGAAATTTTATAAAGAATATTCAGTTTTTTTTTCAACACTCAATTACAAAAGATAGACTTATAAAATGGTTTGAAATGAGACAATGTGAAAGCGTTCAGCTGCAAGAAATTGCACTGTTTAGATAAAGATACAGTGAGAAGCGGTTGCGTTTCCGGTTTCTTTCTCGTTTACTGGAGCAGACTCTTAAGTTATCGATACTTCAAAGTATTCCAAAATACCATAAAATAACCCGGTTCAAATCCACGTGAGAATTTTAAAGTTGGGAAGTTTCTGATTCTATGCTGACGGCAGGGATACAACTTTCTGATTCGATGCTGACGGCAGGGATACAAATTTGCTGCGAGAGAATCGAATCAGTCCATATTCCGAGGGCTCGTGGTCGATTCGCGAACTCGAAAAGCAAAATTTTCTTCTGCGGACGGAGAAATTCTACTAATACATTTCTTAAAAGCTGACGCTATTCAGCCCCTTAACGAGTAGACCGATTCCCCAAATAGTGAGTTGAAGCCCAAAAGATGTAAATTTAATATTGAAAATTAGCTCAAAACCTTCAGACGCTAAGTTGCTTGATTGAATTATTATTTCTTCCTTTAGATTATTTTCGGTTTTTGTTTCAGAAGAATAACATTTTCTGACCATCAGGAGCATGCATTGCAACTGTACATTCATACACGTGATTGATGTATATTTTGCTAATAATTCTATAGTCTGTGGCTAAAGTGAAACACAGAAAAACGATCTTGTCAATGCCACTTGGAATTCGGTTGTCTTATGTTCTCACTCAAAACCACTCAAACCTAATTTTTAACTTCTGGCTTTGTTCTTCTCAACATGAATAATAAACCATCGATGTACGGTCCCTCACTGTACGATTTGACTGTCTCTTCATCGCTACAGTACTGTTACAATATAGTATACGATGTGTATTTATATTTGTAATTTACAATTTTAGTGTACTCAATACCTTCATTATTAGTATTATAGTATATATGTATTACCATTAGTTTGTATTTGTTTTCTTAATCACATATATTATTTCTCAAGACCATTTTTTTGTCGGTACGCCATAACTTCTTCAATACATCATCAAATTACATGAATGAGGCATCATTTTAAAGCTTTCCTTAACCACTACACCGGAAAAATATACAAAATGCAATCATACGAAACAAAAAAAATAAATAAAAATAAAGAATCCGAAAGTAACAGTGATGTAAGATCAAGTAAGTTGTAGGGATATTTTCCTGGCGTTGGCAACACTGATGATAACAATACCCAGCTGGAGAGCTGCCGTAATTAATTGCATACCACATTGCTATTTTTAATTAATTGTAAGCGTGGTTATAAACAGCATTGTGGATTCACCTATTACTTTAATTAAGTGGGATTTAAGTAAGTTAGAATGCGAATGCTTTGCACGGGTCAGCTAGTATCTCTATTTGTAATATCTTTAATATCTTAACAAAATCGAACGCCAGTAGCTAGGTCAGAACCTGCGCAAATCTATTTGAGGTTCCAACAATAGAAACCTTTCAACCACCGATTTTTTTCTAACCATTCACCCCGCTACTCCACGACCTTAAAAAATTTCCATATTTAGAGTGGAGAGTGCATTGAGGTGTTAGTATTGTTAACAGTGATTTGAACTAAACATCTATTGATGTATTATCGCGAGAAAAATAACATTAAACAAAAAAATATCTCTAATTTGGAAAATATAAAGAAAAACTTTATTTTAAACATTTTTGGAAGACTTTTTTTCAAACCCAGAGTCCTTTAATAACATGATTGACCCACATGGTAATGTAAAAGTCTGAGGCTTTCCTGTAAATCAGTTATTCCTGTTAATAAATACAGTCATTAAATTCAATGCGAATATTGTTTTTTTATATTGCCTTTATTAATTGTATATTAAACTACTATATTACTTTTGTATATGATGTATTTATTGCAGGATAATTTCAGTCAACTTAAACTGTAAAAGATGCTAACCCAATAACTTACAGTGCAGTAAATTTTTAACGCCAGTCTGAAATCGATTAAGATGAATACGATGACACTAATAATAAAACTATACTTTTAGGGAAATCAATTTTCAATCTGTTAAAAAAACTGTGGATTTTTTACCTTACTGACTTAACCGGAACGTAACTTACAAATCACCCCACTCGTGTGAATAGTTTGAAACTATGTTGATCTTTCTAAGTTGTAAATGATGAGTC
>JAGFPH010004598.1:0-10608 GCA_018207615.1 Philaenus spumarius | reverse complement strand
ATGTAGCTTCCTCTAGGGCCATAGGCGCTCGCTGAGAAAGGGTTTAAAAAAAATTCGAAATTTTAGGGGAGTTTGGGGGGAATCAAAGTTATTAAATCACGATTTCTTCAAAACTACCGAACGAAATGGTATGAAATTTGGTATGTAGCTTCCTCTAGGGCCAAAAGTGTTCGCTAAAAAATGGTTTTAAAAAATTGGAAATTTTAGGGGGGTTTGGGGGGGGTCAAAGTTATTAAAACACGATTTTTCAAAAACTACCGAACGGATTGAAATGAAATTTGGTATGTAGCTTCCTCTAGGGCCATAGGCGCTCGCTAAGAAAGGGTTTCAAAAAATTCGAAATTTTTGGGTGGTTTGGAGTGATCAAAGTTATTAAATCACAATTTCTTCAAAACAACCGAACGGATTTTAATGCAATTTGGTAAGTAGCTTCCTCTAGGGCCATAGCTGCTCACTAAGAAAGGGTATGAACAATTTCGAAATTTTAGGGGGAGTTTGGGGGGAATCAAAGTTATTAAATCACGATTTTTTCAAAACTACCGAACGGATTGGAATGAAATTTGGTATATAGCTTCCTCTAAAGCCATAGATGCTTACTAAGAAAGGGTTTTTAAAAAATTTGAAATTTTAGGGGGGTTTGTTACTAAAGTCATAATTTCAGATCTTATATTATTATGACAATAGTGCTTTTATTATTTAATATCTATATATGTAAAAGCCAAATACCACTCACTGACTGAACACTTTTTAAAAAGAATACAATTACGTTGAGAAGACTGAAAATACCAACCACCACGGGCAACGCCGTACCGGTCAGCTAGTACTAATATAAAGCTACTATAATAACATCCTGTAGCACAGTCTTCGGCCAAGGTAAGAAGTGAATCATTTCAGTTTGAGAAACACTAGTTGTCATTTGTTTGTTTTATTTTATTGGTTCACGGGTTTGTTTGGAAATGTGGTTTTGTTTGTTTTATACAATTAGCTTGTTTGGTTTCAAAAACCATTTAATGTTAGGGGCCTATTGAGTATGAAAATTATATGCATGTGCAGTGCCAGGGTTATTTGCCGAATTATTTTATTTTAGTTAAGTTCAGAGAAAGAAATCAACCATCACCCATTTGAGGACAATATTTTTTTTTCTAGAATGGTTTTTTATTTTTGTCTTGTTTGTAAGATATTAGCAGTAATTAGGGTGTTTTATGTTGTGCTTAATTCCTTGTTTCTCATATCATTTACACAAACATTTGTAATTCTTCTTTCATATAAAAAATATTTGGATGTTAGTGGAATTTTGTCCTTAGTAGTAGGAATAAGCCTATTAAAATTTTGTGTAACGTTTTTGGAAACATGTTTAAATTGCAAAGGTAGAAAGTGTAACTGTTTGAATGTGTGTTTAATCCCAAGTGTGATCGTAATAAGAATTAATTAAGAGCGCCAAACCAGCAGAGGGTCTTTGCAGTTGAGTGTGTATTCAAAATAATTAATTAATTGAAAACCTAATTAAATTTTATCTGAACAAAAACTAATTATTATCACTACTTATTATCCTCACTATGACAATTAGATGTCTCTCTGATATCTGTACAATAATCCAGATCTTAGATCTATATTTTATAAAAATACTAGATTTGGAATTAACGTTTTCTTCAACATCCTCAAAAGGGTGCTCGAATTTATTGTAATTTTAATTTATTTAGTAGTATATACTAAATTTATAACCGTATTTGTCCCATTTGATTGAAATAGTGGTAAAGCCAGCTGTAATTTAAAAAAACAGGTGTTATTAATCATACTAAGATTCAGCTGTTAACAACAAACGCAAATAATTTAAGCCAATCAGCTGTAATAATTCAACAAAAAGTAACCCAAATGTAAACAGTTTTACACTATGTATTTTAAAACAATGTATACAGTTGATTTTATGGAGAGTTTACGAAGTTATTTGGGCTTGGAAACTTTATTGCAAAACAAAATCAGGCCAACTCCTATAAGTTATGACGCACATGTAACAGCTGATCAACTTCTAAAATTCAACACACTCCTCAAACTATAAAAAAAACTTTGTTTGTATTATACTCAATTATAAAGTTATGTTTTAAATGCACTAGTTACGTCTGTAAAGTGAATCGTTATTGTTGTCATTCACCAATTGCTCAAAAAGTCAGCAGATTCAATAATGTGATAAAATCTATGGTACTAGGAAGTAAAAGTATTTTATTGTACTATGACCAAAAAGTATTGTACGGTAAACAATGCGTTGCGGTACTTTAAAGTTACAACAACTTACAAGGTTCGGCTGATTCCCAACAGATAGCAGCACTGACGCTCATCGGTTAAACGAGTTTAAATTTTGTAGACAAATAAATTAAGTTTTCGTGTGGTTCTAGTGCAGTATAATAAAAATTATCTTTTATAATTTGTACTTAAAATCCTTTCTAGTGCTTGATTGGTTTTGTGTGTGCTCTGCGTTACCTAGCACGTAAAACCACGCTCTCAAACCATAAACATTCACTCTAGTGATGCAATATTCCATTATGTTTACATCTTCGCTTAAAACTAATGCTCAAAACCTTTGTGAAAGAACATGGAATGACATTATATTTGCTTCTGTATAAGTATAGAAGCTGAGAACATCCCTTGACACTTTATATGCACTAGGGAATAAAATTGTAAATACTTTTATTCAAATCAATAAATAAATGCAATTTCATAGCAGTAGTTTCTTCTAATCTGTACAAATTATTAACTCGAAGTTTTTAAATTATTATAAAATTTTTTTACTTAAAATCAAATACATATAGGGCCTACATAGTGGTTCTGTAATGGACGGAGATAATTTGGGGGGGGGGTCATATGGGTTAAAATTTAAAAAACTTCCTATAAACATATGTCTTAAAACGACTCTTTTACTAGCTTTATGCCATTTTGTTTTGTGTACTAAACAGTATAAAGGACTTGACAACTTTGGAAACTTGTGTTGAGTAATTCAATTAGAGTGTAATTTTGTAGCAAAATACATCAAGTTTTTCACTTTATACCTAAAGAGGTTCAATGTGGCTCTCATTGGTGATGCGGCACGTTCCTATCTGAAGTCGATTTCTTGCCCAACCCGCTGCACATGTCAGTCGTGACTTGCTCGATTGCGAGGTAGATCCTAGCTCTAAGCTGTCGTAGATCCGGTAAGGGTGGAACAAACACGGTATCCTTGATGAACCCCTAAAGAAGAAATCAAGAAGTGCCAGGTCCGGTGAACATGGGGGCCGTATAATTGGCGCACCTCGGCCCATCAATTTACCTGGAAAGCGAACATTTAGGAAGCACCTAATTATTATGGTCCGATATTGTTTGACGGAGATAGAAAATTCAAAATGTAGAGAAACGAGTTTATTCGACGATGATATATAAAATAAACGGTACCAGGGACTGGCACATACTTTCTCACAAACATATTGAAATTATTAAACAGATTCATTGTTACTTCATAATTGTAGGTGGGGTAGGAGAGGTGATATTAAAGTAGGAGATTAACTATTAAGTATTATTAATATTATCTAGAGAGAAAACTATTCTATCGATTTCGAACAAATGTGCACCAAACACGTCAATTAGGTCTGTATAGAGGCAAGAAAATTTTTTTTGAAACATTTTGAAAAGCAACCCCCTTCTTGGCAAAAAAAACCCCAAAATCAGTTATTATTATTAGCTAAACAAGACTTTTTAGAAAGATACGGTTTCCTGCATATGGTACGGTACATTAAGCCAAATTTGATCAAAATCGTTTTTGCGGTATTTTGGCCAAAAAATGGGTTTGTTTTTCAAAAAGTTTCAAAAACATTTTTCGTGCATCTAATAGCTGACCTACATGTTGTCGTGAAAATACAAAAAGAAAACATTTGAACACATTATTAAATCAATACAATTGAAAACATACATTATTTAGACCTAAATATAATTTAGAATTATTTACCTGCTACCATTGCACGTTGGGGCCATTCTCAAATCTAGCGTCACATAAATCAAAACATCTAATAATGAGGATTTTATTTGTTGAAATCTTACTTAATCGTTAAAATAGCCCAATAAGTTGTAAATAAATAGAATGTCTATATTGGTGTTGGTTACTGTATCTATTAATTAATTTCAAAGTAAAAATGACCAGCTGACCCGTGCGAAGCATTCGCATTCTAACTTACTAACAGTGTTTTATTAATTTAAATCTATAATAAAGATAAATAATTTTGTTATTTTTATATATTTTTTAACAACTTACCAACTTGCAGAAGGTAAACAACAACAAATAGATGTATCCACAATGCTGTTTATAACCACGCTTACAATTAATTAAAAATAGCAATGTAGTGGCGTAACGGCAGCTCTCCAGCTGGGTATTGTTATCATCAGTGTTGCCAACGTCAGGAAAATATCCCTACAACTTACTTCATCTTATATCACTGTTACTTTCGGATTCTTTATAATTATTTTGTTTTCGTATAATTGTATTTTGTATATTTTTCCGGTCTAGCGGTTAAGAAAAGCTTTAAAGTGATGCCTCATTCATGTAATTTGATGATGTATAAAGGAAATTATTTCTTACCGACAACAAAAACGGCCTTGAGAAATAATATTTGTGATAAGGGCGAGTATAGTGTAAACACTATTTGCAACTATTTTCATTTTTAATAACTTCACACTTAATTACAATATTAATATTCATAAATTACTATAGTCAAACATTACTGACCCTTAAGATACTTACTGAAGTTTCTTTGATCATTAATTTCAGTTTTGTCTTCAAAATTGTTCGTTCGTCTCTTATTTTAATTTTTTTTTAAGTATCACTTTGAAAACTAATGCAGATTCAGACTATATTAATAGGCGGCTACAATAATAAATGTCAGTTTTTGCCATCTTCCGAGATAAATTTATAATCGTCCAACGAATTTTCCTTCTTTTAGGTTAGGGTCTTCATTCTAAGAAACTTTTACTATTGAATGCAAACTACTGGACGGATGTCCATGCGCATATTGGTACAAATTAATTATTCGCAATACGTTTCAATACTGAATAAGATCATTGAAACTGTTTGAAATTTTCGAAATATTGTAAAAGGAACGATGCAATATTTTTCTCAATCTCAAGTTTTTGCTCTGAAGATGGGTTTGGTCTGTGGATTGTTAAAACCACATCAACCAAAAACTTTCTCGTTCCTGAGATGTTTTCCATTATTAGTTATTTGCTTCTTTAGCTTCGTCATGCGAAATCCTTGTCACAACAAAACATCAGCCTTAACACATTATGTATAACTACAGTGGTGCAGTAAAAATAAATTTTGACCTGCGCAAAATTGCAACACAAATGATTCTTTTTGCATTATACTGTGAGAAGTGTCTATTTTAACACACTTAAAATCCCCATTAATCCCGGTCCAGGAAATCAGTCAAAATCCAAGATGGCGGCTTAATTTTTACTTTCTCCACCCTATACGTAGTATATGGAGAAAGTATTGTTTTCGTAAAAATGTTCGAATTTGTATTTTCAGTTGAATTATCTGTTTTGGTGCTCCCAGAACCCCAAAAAATTGTTTAGTGCAATTATCTGTGTTGGTGCTCCCTGAACCCAAAAATATTTTTAGTGGAATTTTTTGTTTTGGTGCTCCCTGAACCCAAAAAAGTGTTTTTAACGTGGTGTCTGTCTGTCAGTGTGTCAGTATGTATACACGACCAGAGGGGACACTATTGGTCCGATTTTCATGAAATTTGGTATGTAGGTACTAAACCCTTATATCTCCAGGCGTTTTTTTCATTTTTTGGAATTTTTAATTTTTAAGGGTAATTTACCCCAAAAAACCAATAAAAAACGACAAAAATGCAAATTTCTCAAAAACGGCTCTAACGATTTTGATCAAATTTTCAGTATTTATAGTGCTTA
Source organism: Philaenus spumarius (assembly GCA_018207615.1). NCBI lineage: Eukaryota > Metazoa > Arthropoda > Insecta > Hemiptera > Aphrophoridae > Philaenus > Philaenus spumarius. The sequence continues at coordinate 4,677 of JAGFPH010004598.1, read as the reverse complement.
AGATGCCAAACAAAATGACACCACCCGCTTTTATCAAAACTTCGGCGTTTCATAATTATGGGGAAATGTTAAAAAATAAACAAGTTTATGTTGTCAATCTAGCATCACGGCGACGGCCGCACGGGGTAGCACAACGGTAGCGAGGACGGCCAGTAATTCAAAGGTCGCGCGATCGAATCCCGCCTGGGACAATAAATTTTTTATACAATTGACGTAGGTAGAATATTATTTTTTTGTTTTGTTCTAAAAAGTAGTAAATAAAATGATTAAAAACAATATTATTTTGACTACAGTAAGTTGGGAGAAAGTTTGTGTCAGTTAACTGATACCGTTTATTAATTGATCATTTAAAAATTTATAACTTGGTTATTTATTGATGTTATTTCAATTAAATTTGGCAGAAATGTTTAAAATACAAAGATAAAAGTATAAAAAATAACCACTCAGTTTCCTTAATTTTTTTTCCAAAATGGTGGTCATTTAAATACTTAGGTAATTCGTTTTGAAATATTTAAATGGCCGCCATTTAAAAAAAGTTGTGCACTCAAAATAGGTATTATTATGTACTAAAGCATTTCATTTACATTGTACTTTTGTACCTTCGTAAGAATCGTTATATATATTTTTATAATTTTATATATTTTACATTTCTTTATACATATTATTTATTTACAGGTATAGTTGATGGTTATACATCAGAATAGACAATAAAAGACATGACCCAAGTTCGCCGAACAAATTCAATTTTCCCATCTGTGAACTTCACACCAGATATAACATTCACAGCAAATAAGTAAATGTTTATCACTTGCAAATTATACAAGTCGTATCACTTTCCATGGTCCGCAACTATACCTGTAAATAAACAATATGTAAAATGCATAAAATTTTAAAAGTGTATTTAACGATTCTTATGAAGGTGGTACAAAAATACAATGTAAATGACATGCTTTAGTAAATAATAATACTTATTTTGAATGCACAACTTTTTTTTAATGGCGGCCATTTTACTATTTCAATGTAGCCGCCATTTTTAAAAAATAAAGTAAAGTTAGTGGTTATTTTTTATACTTTTATCTTTGTATTTTAAAAATTTGTGCCAAATTTCATTGAAATAACATCATAAATAACAAAGTTATACATTTTTAAATGAAAAATACAAAATTCAACCGCCATCTTGGATTTTGGCTGATTTCCTGGGCCCGGGATAAATGGGGATTTTAAATATGTTAAAATAGACACTTTTTACACTAAAATGCAAAAAGAATCATTTGTGTTGCAATTTTGCCCAGGTCAAGGGAATTTGTACACCATTTTGACTGTAGGCTACTAACAGGCGAAAATGTGCAGATTAAAAATAAAAGACGTATGTTATCCATTTTAATTCTAGAACACAATTGTTCTTCAATTTTGTGGCACAAACAGGACCCAAAAAGGGTTGACGCCGTCGGAATTTGTTCCTCTTTGCCTTACTAATAGGAACAGCGAAGCTTTCATTAGTAAAATAACGTTTTACCTTTTTAAATGTAATCCGAATTGTAATCGAAAAAACAAGAAATTAAAAACTTCTCAAATCAACTAAAGGGAAAAGAAATCCTACCTTCGCAGTGATTGAAAGAAAACTGGCTAAATATTGTGTCTGGAACCAACCATATATTTATTGTTTGAACTGTAAACTTCCCTCAGTTGATTCTCCTCGTGTATTTGCCTCTGCCATGTAAACAATCTTCCTGAGTATTTCCAACATTGATTGTTTCTAATGTATATTTTTTAGACTTTTGACCCGAAAGATGCGCGATTGTCCTCAGTGTGCGGTGGCTCGGAAACGAAATAATATATTATGCATACAGGATGTTCTAAAAGTATGCGACACCGTCCGTAACTTTTAGGCAACAGAAAGTGGAGATATGAAAATTAGGAATGTCTTTGGATGGTTGGTAAACGTGCATAACCACACCCTTCTCCGAGGAGTCCTGTGGGGGCACCTCCATTTTTTAAAATGTAAACAAAGGGCTTGTGAAAAAATTTGTTTTGTATTTAAATTACAAACATTTTGTTTGAAAGCAAAATCCTACAACAAAAATAGTAGTGGACAAAAAAGTTTTTTTTTCAAAAAATGTTAGATCCTTCCGCAAATTTTAACAAAATTTAAGCTACCCTTCACAGGACCCCTCTCGAGGGCGCTAGTGGAACTAAAATGTATTATAAGTTGTTCCTAATCATAAAAAGACATTAACAAATTTGCGACTTTCCTATAATAAATAACCGCTATCCTAAAGTTACGGACGGTGTCCCATACGTCATTTGGAACCATGGATATAATACACTTTTGCAAGCTATGAAAGAGTTGGGTTTTGGGTGAAATATGTAGAATTATTCAAGTCTTTATAGTGCCAGCTTTGCAAGGTACAAGTTGTTTCACTATTGAGAATTTAAAAACTAAGGAATCTTCCTCTCTACTGTAAATCCTATTAAATTCTAAATTCTTCTCCGTACACATTTGAATACAAGTCCATTTACATTTCCCACATTTGCAGCGCTGAATAACGGACGGTAAGATTTGCATTAATATCAAAGTAAACTGAATAATATTTGCTTTCCTCAGTTTACTTAGCGACCTTTGTCAACATGTGCTAAGTGAATTTAAATCCTGTAATTCTGCCAGTCTGAAGTGAAGTGTTTTGTTTTGTGGGAGAATATACCGGGTGTTTCAAAATGAATCTCGGGGTTTTAAGGCGTCGTAGTATTTATTATACTTAACATACAATTATAAATTATAAATCAAACGAAGTTTATAACAGTTTAACTTACAAGTGTTTAATGTGAGCACCATTCGTCACTCAGCAAACATCGAGCAGATAGCCAAGTTCGTCCCAAATCAGGTTCAGTGTGCCTGGAGTAACTGCTTAAATATTGTTTCCTAATTTGGGTTCATCAGCTGGTAGCGCATTCACGTACAATGATTCTTTATTAACCACTAAAAGTAAAAATCGATGGTGTCAGATCGGGTTAACGTGGAGACCCTGCGGAACAAGCTCTGACACCCGGTCCCTTTTGTCAATCTAGCGGTCTTCTACAACTTCGTTTAACCAATCACGAATGTGATTTTACATGAATGTAAAATTATAGTACGTATGTAGTAACTGTGTGTACCATCTTATCATTGATGTTATAATTAATTCTACACCTTTATCGTGATAACATTAAACGTACGGAAACAGTAAATATTTGTATAAAAAACAAACTAATAATAAACTAAAATTGAAATATTTAAATTATGTGTGTATGTCGCCGTTAAGGCTGGTAAAAGGATTGAAGAATAGGCGTGATGAACATCGTTTTTACGGGGTTCCCACGACCGCACTCATTAATTTTTTTTAAAATTAGTTTTAATTAATAAATCTAACGTTTTAACTGGGTTTGTTATTTTTAAATCAACTTGTTTAATAAACTATAAAAAACAAATAAAACATTTATTTAGCTGCATCCATGCAAGATGCAAGCTGAGGTCTATTCAAAGCAAGGACGAAAAGATGTTTTATCGTGGTTTGTAAATTCTGTGAGTACTTTAATCATGAATAATGCAATATAAATACCTCGAAGCTTAGTTTATTCATGTTTTAGCTCTGAGGTGTCGCGTCTGCATACATGTATGTTAACATTACTATTTGTATTACGTAAACCTGAAGTTTAAATACTGCAGAAGACATTCACAATTTTTGTTTTAATATATAAATTTCATCATTTCATTCAATGTTTTGTTATGTCGTGTATTCAATAATGTATACTTGCTATATTTTACAGAGGGAAAAATCACGACCGCTTCGTAGACCAACTCTTTTGGCTCGATAATTTGTAAGGTAATTAATTAACGCGGCCTTATTTGTTTATAATTTCCTAATTATATATATTGCTGCACGTGATGGCCATAACCCAGAGATCCGTGGATCGGAACCACGCTCTGCTACCATCTGCTGCGCATGGGCCAGCTTGTTGCTGTATTTGCGACCGTTTTTTGATAGTCGCCCGCCATTTTACCCACACTGTGAATCGCCAACCACTAAATACCAGTCTCCCTTCACGCACCACATTCTATTCACCACACCATGACTTTTGGAGCCAGCTTTAATGATTATTACTTATTTAAAAATGTTGTTAATATCAATTAATAATTTTAACACCACGTACTACATGGCCTTGCGGGTTCTTTATCCTTGCCCGGCCATGATACCACTCACAATTCACTTCACTTATTTAGCCATCGTTCTATGTGTTGGAAAACGTTAACAATCACTATTAAAACTTATTAACTAGCCCAACATAATTGCTGATTAATTATGGTCTTAATTAATTATTACTCCCATTAATTATAAAGGTATATGTTGAGAGCGGCACTGGTGCTTATGTCAGCTGAATCGTCCTAGCTACAATCCTCTCTCTGTCTCGACCGAGGTTTGTCTACGCTGCGCAAAAGTCACGTGTCACGTACCACGTGACCTACTTACTGCAGTCTAAAGCAGGGTGACGTCACGGCCAAGGCGTCACAATATATATATTCAGTTACAAATATCAAAACTTATGTCATCCCACACATGATTACTTCTCTCCTACCAGTTTCGCTGTTTCAATGGGACAGCATCTTCAAAGTTGATCCAATACTGCTTCGTCGAAGTCATT
>JAGFPH010004597.1:73118-83543 GCA_018207615.1 Philaenus spumarius | reverse complement strand
ACGAATGACTAGCAAGATGACGGGTCTTCTTATGAATGACTAGCAAGGTGGCGCCCAATTTTAACGATTGTAAGTTGCTTTATAGTCACTGTTTTACTAGGCTACTGGACTTGTGTGACAGGCACCCCTCAACTCGTAAATAATTATAAATAATAAGTAAAGATACTAATTATTAAAGGGTACACTAACAGCGGACATAGTATATTCTTGGCTAAAGGTACATTGCTGAGAAGACGATTCCTAGTTAACCAAGGGAGGGGACGCTAGATGAAAGCATCCAGAGATGCATCAGTTAGTCTGGAAGTGAACGCGTCCGCGATTAGACTCAATTTAAATGAGGGATTGATCTTGCTTTGGCCTCATGGCGTATTATTAGTTTTTGTATTAGTTCAATAAACGTTTAAATTGATAAAAAAAAAATAAATAATAATATTAAACATATAGATATATAAAAACATAATATTTATTGTATAGCAAATGACATGTAGACCAAAGCAAGCAGTTTTTTTTGGAAAACAAAGAAATAGAAATGGTTAACGTCGTGGGGTGACTAGGAGTTGGGTGTCTCAGTTTTTGATTTTGATTTTTTAATTAATTTTTCTTTGTGGTAATAGGAATAGGAATAGCCCATGTTTGTTTGCTTTTTTCGTTAAATTCATTTTCTTGACATTATGAGTTGGGGGGGGGGGGGGGGGGGGGGGGGTGAATTGAGTTCTTCTGACCACCGCTCACCAGAGAAGCTTTCCGACCATGAAAAAAAAAACAAAACAACTTTGAATGACATCCCCACTAGGGGGACGCTAGATGAAAGCATCCAGAGATGCATCAGTTAGTCTGGAAGTGAATGCGTCAGATTCCTACCAACTACTCGGGTCAAACAATCCCTCTTTTCCAATGTATAGTAAATGGAACTGGTGGGGTTAAAACCGCGTCCAGTCACAAGAAAGAACACGTTTTGCGGGTTTAACCGCGCTCAGTCACAGTGAAGGACACGTTTATCGGGTCGAACCGCGCTCAGCACTGAACGTGTTAACATTTCTTCAACTTTCTCGATGCAATTTTTACTCAAAAATCATTATTTTGACTTCTGTGTTAAAAAAAAACTCCTTCAAACCCTGTCCACATTTAATTTTGTCTCGGCTTCGCTCTGGTTTAGTAATTTTCAAGATCCTGGTGACCGTGCAACATTTATGATCACATTTAGTCGGTCCGCAACAATAGGATGCTCCCAAAACATCCTTTTGAGATTGGAGAAGTAAAAAAAGTAATACATCTTCATTATATAATAACATCAATCCGGACCACATTCTGATGCTGGCTTTAACTGCGAAATGTTGCTGGATTGGACCGCTATAGTGTTCGTGAGCCACAAAGGGACCACTTATTGCTCTTTGATAGTCTATTTAGACTTCAAAAATTCATTTGTGCAAACAGGCCGTTAGTCGTTTAAACGCCTCGTCGAATTAATTTGTTGTAGTTGAAATCAATTCAACTATCAAATTCAAGTGTTTTATCTATCATCTTGAATCAAAAGCACAGGCAGGGTTTTCAATAGTTAATAGTTGTTTTAATTATTTATTAAAATAAACAAAATCAAGGCTTTATTATCTTAAAATACAATGTTTAAGTAATAATACTTGATGGTTCCATTTAAGAATGTTATACTTAATCCTACCAAACATATCTTGGAGTTGGAAATACCTAATCAAAAAATATACATTTTTTCAATAGTTAAATATTTTAACATGCATATAAAATATATAGGCCTAGTATTTTATACTCCTAGAACTAAAATACATCCACTCTCTCGCATTTTGTAAAGTAAAACTGCAGAAAGGTTATGTGTGGAAAACTCAGCGAGTAAAGTTCCAAAGATGTAACGCGAAATACATAAATCCCAATCAGAACATGTTTTAAAATACAACTAATTGTAAACGACAAACATATTTTCATTTACTTAAAACTTTTAATAGCAAAAGGATCCTCACTAATATCTCTTTGTAGAAAATACATTTAAAAATGGCACAACATTGCAAATATCGGTGAAATTCTTCAGGTTTGATCTTTGATTCAAAATATATAAAATAAACCACAAAAAGGAATTGCTTATCACGCGTTTAACCATTTTTTAAAGCACAAACTAATACTAATTAGTTTAATATTAATTAAATGACTACATACAGGTATTTTTATATTTGTATATTTTGTACATAAACATTTTAATATTTTCAAACTTAAAAATTTCATGCATTAGTGATTTGCGTGAATTACAAAGATTTCTAAAAGTGGCACAATTCTGTTTAACCTTTTTGCTGCAGTAATGGCATAACGCAATCTGTGATTACTTCAAACAGATTTTTTGTGATTCCGTTTTTGGGGTTGCTACTATTCAATTATTTTAGTTTGGAGGTTTTAGTTTATTGCTTTTGTTTACTATACAATAACGAGTCATGTGAGGAACAAACCACTTATGATGATATTTTATGAGCTGTGATTTTATATAGTTGTAGTGATTCCAAGAATATAATAATATTGTAATAAATGGAAAAAAAAATTATTGTGAAAATGCTTTTTTCACTTCCTTTGTTTGAATTAGATTCAAACAGGGTGAAATCACAATCAATAAAAAAACTCATTTATTTTAAATTTATAACTTACATTTTCTGTATAAAAATATTTTATTTTTCTATTTAAAACATGTTTCTGAAAAAATATCGCTATTTATTGAATAAATCTTATTCCTAGGGTATTTTTACATACATAATCCCACAGCCTAAGTGTTAAGTAGTTTAAGGCATTTACCGATTATTAAATAACCTAAATGGTCGTATATTTTTTTTTTTAACAACAAGAAAACTTTGGTCAAGTCGTTTTGAAATTTAAGTGATTTTTGAAATCACTCGAATAAACTATTGAGAGGCTAAAATAGACAAATCATACATTCATTCATTGTTAGGATAGTCAAACAATTTAATACTTTTCTGCAGACATACTGTAAAATATCATAATAATCTCATACATACATTTAAATAATTTTCACAAATGGAACAAATATCTAACTAAAATAAAGTGGGCAAACATTAAGATAAATTGTCATGTAAGTAACACTGAAAATGTAGTAAATGAACCGGTATACAATCAAAAAGTGATCAAGCATATTCGAGACAATCTGAAAGTAAGTAATTTTATGTATCAGAAATTTATGGATTATAGTAAATGCATAGAGACCATCTAATATAAAACTAGTCCTTCTTACAAAATCTTTAAAAAACATATATTCAGTACACTTAATTTAAGTTGTAGACAGTCTACCGTTCAACTCCTCTGTATCAAATGTGAATCTTGGCTATTTATAAGAGTAAAGAATACTACAATAACCGTATCACAGCAATAACCTAACTTAAGAACAAAATAAAGATCGACGATGTCTAGCGATCCACGAAGCCGCAAAAGCTGGCCATATTTTCTACAACAGGTACGTTCACTCAATGCAAGACTCGATCCACAAATTATTGGTCAGCATTTTTAGTAGACTTGAATTTCTCACTGACTTTTTCACTTATAGTCGGCAGTGTCGAAATGTTAGTAGCGGCATCGGTGGCAGTGGTGGTGAAACAGCGTGTCTTTCCAGGTAGGTAGCTGCACGCTTTACGAGCAAGAGGATGAATCATATTCTCATCAAACTGGTCATTGTCTGAAGCTAAAAATGAGATTTTATAGTAAGTGGTGGCATCGTTCACAGTATTAGACTTATTTAGCTTACTAAATAAACATTAATTTAGGTTCAGCATCTCATGAAGCATAAAAATATTAAGTTTCATCCTATCTTTTAATCCTACATATGGCAGTGCTATAGCGAAAATTGAAAAGCCGGTTTTTAGCGTTTTGCAAGCATTTTTTTTAAATTCTAAAAAAAATAGTAAATGAACCACACTCCAAAAGTGTTCCATAGCTTTTTTGTAGAAAAAACTTCAAAGAATTCAAATATGCCACTAAAAATTAGTTTCTTTTAAAATTGTAAAAGTTATTACCTTAGAAAGCAAAAAATGTTCAGTAACGAAAGGAAAAAGTTCAACTTTAGGCCTAAATAACAAGTAGTAAACATTTTTTGTAATTTTTTCGTAAGCGTAAATAAGTTTTGTAATTTAGTTCTAAATAGAACTGTATAAAAACATTTATCAATTTCAAATTTCTTATTTTGAAAAAACAGTTTTTATGTTCCAAATACACGACTGCTAACAAAACTAGGCCTAGTTTCAAACGTAATTTACTAATATATGCTTTGCCCAGAAATGAAATATTATTATAACAAAGTGTAGAGGATAAATCAAAGAAAAGAACGGTATACTTGTCTTTCCTTAGTTCACAGAAGTGTTACAGTTATCTTTATTTGAATAACAAAGTGACAACAATCTAATAAAACTTCCCCGACGATGTACAACGGGCAGGGAAGGGTTACTTGAATAACGTTGGAGCGAGAATCGCCAGACGGTCTCACCAGAATGCCCTAATTATGTACTTTACACTGTTGTCTAGACGTACAAAAAACTGGTTTATTCTAGTTTAATTCCCATTGTTAGAAAGGTCAAACTGTTCTCTACAAAATGGTGTAAAGGAATCTGTCAAAACATGTGATATAGTAGGCGTTATATCGGTTGACAATTGGCCTGTTTCATTGGTTGAAAAACTGTCCGATCGCAAGGTTTACAGAAATCGTCGTCAAAAATAGTGTAAAATAGTGACATCTGATTGGAAGGCACTATTAGAAAGATAAAATCTAGACGAATCCAATGGTATTTTTATAATCTCGATAGAAATACTTCTTTAGTTGGTCTTGGACCTGTAAGAAGTGGGAAATAACAGTACAATTGTATGCATATTCGCGCACGGAAACAGCTGTAAACCGATCTGTATATTTTAAAATTATGATTACGTATGTAAATATACGTTTTACGAAAAAGTTTTAAATACAAAAATTAAAGTCTAATTGATTAGCTTTTCTACGGTGCCGGTTTTATTACGATTGGATGATTTTAAGTGTATTAAATAACGGAATATGCAAATTTATGCAAATTCTCGCTATTGTTCGAGCTGGTTGTGTTCTACGCCCGAGAGAGCGTCCCAAAGTGCAGTCTGCCATTTACAGGGTTAAAAAACAACATGAAAGTTTGTACCTACCCACATCAATATAATTTTTTTCTGTAAAATCATTTTTGTACCTAACTTTTAAATATGAAAAACTAGGGAGCCAAAAATTTTTTTCAAAAATAACATTTTAAACCCAACAATAAGGGAAATTTACCATGATTGTGCAACGAAATAAGTTATTAGAAAGTTATTAAAATAAGTTACTAAAACAATTAATTAATGTTTATGGTTGCTTTAACAATTGTAATAAAAAGTATAACGATTGTACTGTATACTTGTTTCGTGTTTTCAAAATTTGTTTAGGTTATGGAAGAACACTCCGTCACACTCCTTGGCTGAGGTTTATTTTTTAATGATCAATTTGATGGCTATATTGTGTTAATCTTTAATTTCGTGGGCTTTTTAATCGGGGCATTTTATCAGATTCGAGAGGTTGAATAAATATCACTCAAGCTTGGAAAGTATTAGATAAATGGGTTGAATAATTACAGAGACTGGTTCAGATTAAAGTTATATTTTGTTTGAAATGTAGATTTCAAAATGATCACAGAAAAAAAAAGACCCCGGTATCAGTCCTCTTTAACCCAAATCTCCGTATAACCAGCCGGTTTGGAAAACCAAGTTTTGCTGTGTATAAAAACGCAAAATACATTACGCATTAGGTTTGTACGTTTGTAGGCATCATCAGTCACTACACAGTGGGACTGAACTGTCCGTATCACAGACAACACTAATGCACATGTCCCACGTTCACTTCATTTGTGCTACGCTCTTACTTGTGTTTGTCTGTTTTGTTATCACTTCTGGCATTATATTTCTGTAATGGCTACAAAGCGTAAAAACGTTGTTATGACAATCATAAGAGTAACCATATTTTACAACAACCAGGAGGGGGGTATGGAATTTTTTTTAAATTAAGATGCAAAATAACACGTTTTAGGCTTCCCAAAAGTACTTTAAAATGATATGTAGGTATGTATACTTTTCCACTTCTAATTTTGATTCAGGCCTATTTTAGAATAATTTATAATAGCTACCATGAGACTCTTCCCCCGCCAAATCTTTCCGTGCGCTGCCTCTAATGCCATAGGCCTGGAACGCGCAAGGCATTTTTTTGTCGGCTGCGGATTAGTTACCGTAGTCGCTCATAAAATTTAAAGTGTGCATACAGGGCGGTAAAATTTCCAACGCCGTCTAAAATCCTCATTGGGATTCCTTAAACTGAAGTGTCTAGTTCATTCAATCACGAAGTGTGTTATGTAATATATTATTGTAATGTTTTATTGGTATGCGCAGAGAGCAACTCTCGCTTTGTTGTTGTTCCGTAGCGATTGAAAAAAGGAAGCAAAAAAATATACTTATTTGGGTTCATCCAATCAATAAAAGAAGAGAAGATTTTGGAGCATTCTACACTGTTTGCTGATTTGAGGAACTAGAAGAAACATTTTTCAATTATTTAAGAATGTCGGTTTCGTCATTTGACGAAATACACAATAGGCTGAATGATAGTATTCTAAAATAAAATTAGGAAATTTGGTCATGTTCGCCATTGTTTCGGCGGAGATGGTGGAAAATCCGTCGATTGTAGTGGCAACGAGCGGCTGCACAGCTACCGTCAGCTGTAAATAAACCGATTGTTTATTTTTCCGACTAATGTGCATGCTATGATACTCTCCTTCGAGCCACTGTTGATATGATAGTGATGGCAAATAATCCGTGGTGGACGAAAACGCCGTGTGTGTTCCAGGCCTTACACTATACTGCATCGTATATCAAATAAAATGCCAGTGCCCATTCGACCGAAGATAATGTCAGCAATATATTGATAATTTCTTGTAGCTTGACATTTGCGTAGGTGTCGAAAACAAGTTACTATTAAGAGCGTATTTTAATGTAAAGAAAATGCAAAATATTAATTTTTTTACAATGGGGGGTTTATAACCCCCAAACCCCCCCCTGGTTACGCTCATGGTAACAATATAAAGGAAAAAGGAATCATTGCGTAGAATACATAAAGGTGAACCGTTGAAAAAGATTGCTGCTGAATTCGGAGTAACGACTTCGACCATCTCTGACTGGAAGAAAGATAGGAACAGTATTGAAAACTTTTGTTTTAAATAATTTCATAGGACAGGTGGAAACTACACCAACCCAGCTCCTTATGCTTCAAGTAGATTACACACTTTTGTTACAGTATAAAGTATATTTTTCTTGTGTAAATGTGTTTCTACTATTATATGAATTAAATTACAGTAAATAAAGCAGATTTTCTGTGAGCACATGTTTTATTTTATTGTTTTTCTCACATTATCTGGTTAACCCCAATTTTCTTTAAACTTGACCTTCTGGTCCTATTTGATCCAACTTAACAAGCTTCTGCTGTATTATAATTACAACGTTTTTAATATTCTAACTGAATTTGATAATTTTACTCAATATGACATCTACTTTCTAAATTCAAATACAATCTTATTAAAATATTATGGTTAAGACTAGAGAATCATGCTTTATTATATTTACAATTCTCTCAACATTTAAACCTGTAACATTATCCCTCTGAATTTTCTACCCAATTACTTAATTTGCAATGGTTTAGAAACTATACATAATAAAACAATTTTATAATGGGTTATTGACATAATTTTATTAAGATATTTATTTAGATTTATATCCTTCCAACCTTTCAATTACTTGGCAGGTACCCTTAGATCCTGTAGCAGGTAATTTTATGACAGGATTTCCTGATCTGAAAATCATGATTTATTGTTTCACAATCTTTTTTTTCTTAAAGTTATTGAATATGATTTGGTTTATTTCGTTTAGTTGAATTTTGTAATAATTTTAATCTTCGAATTAATTAAATAATCTTGAGATATGCCTTACATACAATTAAAATTGATAAGCTACCTGCATAAATTTTTGGACACTCTTTGTTTTATTCATAGTAGCTAACATTCATTTTGCAAACACAATTTGAGGGCAATTTATGTGCATTCGATATTTAAAGTAATTATCTATGACATTTAATTTTTCCTTGATTTATCACTTAATACTTAGTTTTGAAAAGATTTGATCACTTAAGTCGTCTATGAAATAAACGGATGAATTTTATGATAACTTGTTTAAAATATAAATGCACTCAAGTTTTCAGTTTTGTGTTGAGGATTGATTTGGCGGATGAATCTTAACTGAGACAGCCTTGTTTGATAATTTCTTCAAACTTTTGTTAACGTGCTTCATTTTTTAAGTTGGAACTATATTTCTAAAATAAATTTTCCGATTAGGTAGATATTTATTGTGGTTATCTTGCTTATCGAGTTCAATGGGCGCCCCATACCTATGAGCAGAGGGGGGCCACGGCCCACGTGGCTCCCAAGGAGAGGAAAATATGTATATTATTAATTATAGTCAGGTATTTTTCTTTAAAGAGATTAGCAGTAAAATATGTTTTAAATGTTATGTGACGTTTGATTTTAAATATACCTATTTTTTTTTACAAGAAATCAAGCATGAGCTGCTGGGTCACTATTTGGTGCGGCTTCTAGGAGTGTTATAGGTATTTGTGTATTCACTGACGGTGTAAAGGTACAGACTCAATCTGTATGGGTTAATATTTCACCTGAACAGCCAAATTGTAAAAGTTTTCTTGGGGAGGTCAAAAATATCCCTGGACTCTTTTTGCCGAAGGATGGGAGGGTACTCCTTAGCACGTTCACTGCTACGCAAATTTCATATTTCCTATGCTAGGAGCTGACCTTTTATTTTTTATATTTATAGTCTAAATGAGTAGAAATTACCTTTCTACGAAATAATCACTAATATTTTAAAGCGGACGCACATGTGCGTCCATAGCATACAAGCTTGAAATTGGCGTGCGAAGCACGCAATGCTCTGTGTATTGAAAATACACCCAATTTGGGGGTTGGCGTGCAATGCACTGTGCGTCGGCCGCTTCTCATAGTGTTCAGTGTCAAGCTCACATGTGCGTCCATAGCATACAAGCTTGAAATTGGCGTGCGAAGCATGCAATGCATTGTGTATTGAAAATATTCCCAACACGGAGGTTGGCGTGCGAAGCACGCAATGCATTGTGTATTGAAAATATTCCCAACACGGAGGACGCAATGCTATGTGTATTGAAAATACACCCAATTTGGGGGTTGGCGCGCAATGCACTGTGCGTCGGCCGCTTCTAATAGTGTTCGGTGTCAAGCTCACATGTGCGTCCTTAGCATACAAGCTTGAAATTGGCGTGCGAAGCATGCAATGCATTGTGTATTGAAAATATTCCCAACACGGAGGTTGGCGTGCGAAGCACGCAATGCATTGTGTATTGAAAATATTCCCAACACGGAGGACGCAATGCTATGTGTATTGAAAATACACCCAATTTGGGGGTTGGCGTGCAATGCACTGTGCGTCGGCCGCTTCTCATAGTGTTCAGTGTCAAGCTCACATGTGCGTCCTTAGCGGTGAACATGTTAAGGCCCCATACCCCGGTCTAGCCCCCTCTAGAAAATATCATATGGGCGCCCATGTCGAGTTCTCTTTGAAAATAATTATTAAAACTGATACAATCCACCAACAACTTTAGCTTTCCTCTCATTTCCTCTTCAAACACCCATTTCTCAACAATAAATTGTATGATGCGGCATACATAATCTTTTTGTAATTGTCGTCTATAACAGGACGGTGCGACATCACAGTCACTACTGGAACAAACCTTTGTGTCATGGGCATGGGGCATGATTACTGCATATGTATTTACGAGTTTATTATGAACCACGAGCCACTTTAGAATCACCATACCGCAGTAATGGCAACAGAACATTTACCAAATATTTACAATCAAGATTACGTCAACACATACCTGTTATATAACTGACGATAATACCACATAAAACGGTGATTAAAGTTCCCAACAATGAGTAGTACATGTAAGTCATTGAATAGAGGTATGTCAGGAAATCTCTGAAAAAAAAAAAAATTATATTGTTACATAATTGTGAAATTTTTATTACAATTATATATTTTTGAAAGATAACTAACATAATTTAGAAATGATTCACTGTCTACTGGTACAAGACTGTCTTATAGCCAATCGTCTGACTGCAAAGGCTGCATCGTCTGTTTGTGCACTTTTTCCCGGGTAGAATGGTTAAAACCATCTATACACTAGTAGCACACCACAGGATTTTGGGCACAAATTCACAGTAAAATATCCTGTTATTAAAAAACTAATGCAACCGCTGGATTTGTTGCGTTGCGTAGATGTCG
>JAGFPH010004597.1:52634-68479 GCA_018207615.1 Philaenus spumarius | reverse complement strand
TTATATCGTTTTGTGGTTCGGGGTTTTTATTCAAATCAGGATAAATTAGTAATGTTGAACACTGAATTGTTGCAAACAGTTTCGTAAAAAAACATGAATCTAACAAGGTAAAAAAATATGTTTTATGTATCTAGACTTTGGAATGTAGCAATTGGGTCGACTTCAATTTTCAACTAAGTATGTTATTTTGCTTAATATGCTTTTATTTAATTAACTAATACGATTAATTTATGTGCTGAGCCAATAAGTAACGAACTATCAGTGCAGTCTGGCTTTTTTTTCCCCTAAAAGATCGTTTCTATATTTTACATAAATTTATTGACCTTTGCATTTTATAAAACTTTGAAAAGCATTTAATTAAATTATTTATAAACGGTTATTAAAATATTGTATTTGCATTTTTTTAAAGATCTACAAAAAAATGTCTGCAGTAAAAAACACAATCATAGTAATAAATAATTACATGCATAACAAAATGTTTACAGAAAATGAAATAATTGGTAATTTCCTGAATTATCAAGAAAGTCATCAATTATTAGGTTATTAATGTCACTTTTTTGGGTTATCACTAATGTTTATTATGAGTGACCCAAAACCACAACAACAAAAGTATATTGTAACACAAACAGAAATTATGTGTAGAAGTAGTTTCAATGACTACGATCAATCTACATTTAACCCTCGGTAGCACTCGTAACACCGTCACTGGATTCTCACTTCGCATCATACATTTTTTACTTTTCAGTGTATTTTTCTTTGTCGAAGTATATTTTGTGCTGAAATAAGTTTTTACGTAAACACTAGATTAACTATACCTACATTAGTACAGAGTGTTCAGAAAGTCCCCTTCACCCCCTCATTATTTTTGTTACTGAAAATAAGTTAACAAAACTTTGTATACATCTTGCGTTGCATAACAGGACAAATTTTTTGACATATCTGACCCTCTATGACTTTGGGGGCTTATGGGGGTAAGCCGCCTTGCCATAAAGTGTTTTCTTGCCAAAAAACAATAAAACAATAGTACAGTTTCGCACGGGGTCTGCACGGAACTGACTTCCGAGTTAGTTCGTCTACAGCGTTAGCGTCGCTCGAAACAGAGCATTAGTGGTGTAGCGCGCCAAACTTAGGTGCTCCTCCCACAACAGTCGGAGTTCGGAGACGACCGCCACTAGGTTTTTTAACCGAGGGATATGTTACCCAATAACTGCTGCACTCAAACGGCAAAACTGAAAACTATTTATTCCTGACAATACACTTAATGTTTAAAAGTGAGTATGTTTGTCCACAGCGTTTTGAGTAAAGTCAAACTTAGCGGTTATATTCGTCTACAGCGCGGGAAGGGTGCACTATTTTCTAAATATTCGTGTAAAACGTTTTTGTGCACACAAATTTTTGGTTCAATTCTTAACACAAATTTTTTTTAAATATGTTATGGACAGGAAATTCTTTTTTTTTAAATTAAAATTTTTTAAACGTTTTAAAAGTTTTTTGTATAGAAACTGGATCAAACTTACCCAATAATTTGATAATAACTAACTGATGGTGGTCAGCAAGTCCTTTCATTTGCGGAAGCTGAGATACAAAGTCCTCCCACATAACGGTCGCCAGAGAGTTCAAATTGGATACTAGCAAACTGAGAACAAGAAAAATTTGGAAACAAATAGAACACATTTTTATTAACAGTAGCTAGCTGTACACAGGATAACTTACTTGTTTAATGACGGAACAAATACGTTGCTTTGTTCGTAAACCTCTATACCAATCCATATTATTAGCATTTTTAATTGTGTAAAAAATGTACTAAAAGATAAAAAACCATTACTATTGTATAAAAACTAAACATATTTAAATACTTATATATCATTATTAAACTCCTTTAAGCTATTTGTTATTATTGAAACTGATACTTTTGAAAACTAACTTTAACCACACATCGAATCTGCATGACGTACTCCATCTTATCTAATATTCATTGTAAATACTCACTGAAAGGCAAAGTAGTTAAAATAAAAGGGCAAGCCCATGAGTACAAAGTTGAATTAGACCGATGCAATTTAAATAAATGTTCAGAACATACCTAAGAGCTCCATTAAAAAGACTAGCCATGACCAGACCGAGGAAACCAGGCAAGAAGACGAATTTATCCTCAACGTAAAATGGCAATATTTCATCAATATCAGAAATGTATCCAAGTCTCTTGGGATCGCAGTTAGCATAGTTGGTGAAGATGGTCATACCCATGATCCAACAGATGCTGAAGAGAAATGTCATAACCGGAATGTTGCCTATAAGAGTCCTGGTAAAGTAAAAATTCAGGATTAACAATGAGAATAAGTTAACCGTTATAAACATTTCCTAGAAAATTAAGAAAGATCCTATTGGACAGGTGAAACTACATTCTCCAATTCAGGTCGAGTAACCAAATTGGATTTAGCTATAAATATTTTTGTCTAGATAGGAGAATAAAATTTTGCATATAATAGGTGTAAAATCACACGAACATGTGCGGAGTCATAATTTAATACTGTAACCTAAATATTCCTCTATGGCCCCAAAACACTTGTTTTAACGCTTTTGAAAGACTTTTACAAATTACATCATAGCTAATTTTAGTGCTGTAGTTTCATGATTTTGGTATCCAAGTCACTTCATAAAATGAAATAAATACAGGAAATTACAATAGTTTTCAAAAAAATTTCCGAAAACCTACAACCACTGACACAACCATACACGCACAATCACACCATCCCATCTTCCAAAAAATGTCCGCATACAACAGCTTCGTCCACCGCCTTCTCACCATTCCGCTAAATAAACAGGACTTAATTGACGAACTAAACACCATAAAATATACAGCACAAAAGAACGGCTACCATAGTTCAATGATAGACAAATTATTACATAAACGTATGAAAAAGAAATCCACCCCTCGTAAGAACAAGGAAATTAATAAATTTGTCTCGGTCGAATATTCTAACATTGATCCCCTATGATGATAAAAAATACTTTCCCCAAACACAAAATCAACATCACGCATCGAACTAACAACAACGTTCAAAAAATATTGCGACATAAACAGTTGACACCAACCGAAAGGAAGTCAGGTGTATATAAAATAAACTGTAATGACTGTGACCGCTTTTATATTGGACAGACAGGCAGAGCGTTTAAAGAACATCTGCCGCACAATAACATACGTAAAATGAAGTCAAATTACACTCAACATCTGATATACCATAACCACAATTACACAAATTTCGACACCAACTTGACACCTCTTCATTATTGCGTAAAGAGGAGACTAATGAACGCCATCGAAGAATTCAAAATTTACAGGGAATTTAGACATAACCCAGATAACGTAGTAAATGATCAGCTGTCACTTCAATCCAATTACTTATATGATACAGCCCTCGGTTATCAAGATAGAACCGGTCAATAACCCCCATACAAAGTAGGCTGCTTTAGTCAGTGTATCATAGACGATAAGATGGTGTACACCAACCTGCTCAACCCGTGTCGCACTATAAATTATGTGTTGTTTACTTTGTGTTATTAATGTGTTTGTGTATACGACGACCTGAACAGTGATTAATATATTTTATACTTGATAATGAGATTACGGTCTCGAAACGCGTAGTAAATAGGACAACTTAAGAAGTCACAAGACGGACTAACAGTCGGGTAAAATACTATTGTAATTTCCTGTATTTATTTCATAATTTTAGTGTGCTTCCCTCTAATAATACACAAATCAGGTTGAGTTTTGCTTTAATTATTTATACCTTATAACTTGTGCTTATCATGGGCGTTATAAAAAAAAAACGTTTAATTTGTAAAGAGACTGGGTATATTTAAAAAATATAATCAATAGAGGACCTATTTAAACAGCAACAAAAAAAACCACAACTTACTTTGACAACTAGTGCTGTTCAAAAAGATTTGAGATTCCCATTTACAAACTGAAAATACATGAGATTAGATTTACACTGGTATTTATAAGCAGGCATGCCGAGAGGGGGGGGGGCAAAGGGGGAAAATTCCCCGGGCCCGGGCAGCCCGAGAGTAAAAAAAAATTTAATGTTCAAAAATATTCAATAGGAATAAATTAAGCCCTTCTGCACAATAAAAAGATTCCTTTCCCGTGTAGTTTCACCTCACCTTCACTGAGTGCCTTAAAAAAACCTGCAACTTTTTATGTATTGTAAAATTATTCATTGAAAAATTGATTTTTTATTGCATATTTGTGCATTATATTTTTCTAAAAAATTAGTGAAAACCCCGTTTTTGTAGTTTAATAATTTCAAAAATACCTCCGGACCCCCGCTTGTTGGACTCAACTAAGCCCCCCGGTAAGACTTTTACCCGACAATGTAGGGGGCCCGAGAGATAAGTTTTCCCCTGGGCCCGTAATTGCTCTCGGCGGCCCTGTTTATAAGTTCAAGGGGATTTCAGTTTAAATAAATAAAATAAGATTTGAAATTTCTATTGAAGTACAGGTATAGTTAATTTTACCTTTTTACACGGAGGCGGCCTTAGGTATTTTCAAGTGTTAGCAAACCACTTTTTGGCGCCCCTCCCTTCCACCTCCCCTCCCCCTCATAAATAAACTAACCAATCGGAGCATTTTTATCAAATTGTAATTTTCACGAAATCTGAAAGGAAGAAGGTAACTTATTACAACACACAAAACTTTACAAACAAGAATTAAAATTTACAGGTTATCATAATTAGATTCAACTGTAATAAAATTATAAAAATCGTGTCTTTAGAATCAAACTAAGAATATCCTGTAAACGTGGGTTTTCCTGGCTTTTACTTTTGAAAAGTCCTTAAGTAGCAAGTCAGTGTCCATTTCATTTAAAAATTCATTCTCAATTGCCTATGTTACCAGCCCACTCAAGTGTTCCTGACTCAAAGTTAAACGTAAATATGTTTTTATCAGTTTCAACTTGGAGAAGCTTCTTTCTCCGGTGGCAACTGAGAGCGGGAGAGTCAATAATATTCGAAATGCCGGACTGAGATTGCCACTGTCGGGTCAGCCGGGCTATACTCTGTCTGATATATTTAGGCGGGTGGAGGGGGATGTACAACCGTTTCCATCGTGTACCTAACCCCGCCTACCCCACCGCAGTAAGCTGAAAGGTGAGCTCCTCTTTGTGTCCAACGAGTGGCTGCGGCCGCTGCAGGTGGCTTAGTTCACGGTCACAGTTTAATCGAGCAAAACAAATAGAGCGGCGATTCGTTACTATATTGTACTTTGTACTGCTGTCAAACCTTTGGCGCCACCCGCGGCCTCATAGTTCGTTTATACCTTGGGCCGCCCCTGTTCTTACAAGAACTCAATAATTTTAACAATATATTTAATTGTTATGAGGGGTTTAGTACACTGTTCAGGTACTGCTTTTTATGTTTTATGTTTTTATGTTTTATGTTTTTTATGTTTATGTTTTTACGTTTTGTTTTAACGTCGCGCTGGACCATCCACGCCCTCGATCACGCTCGTTCAACACTCGGTTCGGAATTTTACGTCTTTTAGTCGCCAATCGAAAAACCTCTAGATTTCCCCACACTATTTGGTGCAAAATGCTTGTTCAGAATCTTATAAATTCTGCAAAAAGGTATAGTTTTCTTGTGTTTTTACAACTTCCCGCGAATAAGGATATTCGTGTAAATTTTCTGTTCGACATTTCAACTCTTCTTTGGAACATTGAGAGTAAATATTTTACACGCTGAATGTATTCCTACAACTAAATGAAAAAGTTGCTAGAACAGCTAGGTCGGGTGGTTTCCGGTGCAGAAAATTCATAATGAAAATCAATACCTGTCGCTACTTCCATTTCAATTGACAAGATTGCTAAGCTAACTGTAGCTACTTTAAAAAACAAGTGGCCATAAAACACTTACGTAGTGACTTTCTTCTGGGATCCCATGCTGCAATAGCGTTGTACAAAGTTTTGCTGGCATCCAAAGATTGAAAGGGACATAAAGAGTTGTCCAATAATGGCGGATATTGTAGTCACACGAATTGTTGGGTCCAAATCAAAACTAAACATGAAACAATGAAATTATCTTCAGTTGTCATGAAATAGCACTCGTGAACAGCAATACTAAGAAACTTTATTATACTCTAATTCTTCAATTATTTTCATTTAGCCAACATATAGTATAATAGTATATATAGTTTAACATATGGTATTGCATTGTATAGTATAATACAACCGTACGGATTCTGTTACAGGTAAATTAATTAGTTCAGAATAAGCTAAGATTGTTTGTTTCAAAAGATATTGTAAGACAGTAGCGATAGCCATGGTGTACATAGATAAGGTATGCTACCGCGCATGTGGCCGTGACTTCACCTGGTGAAATCCAGACGCAGCGACTGGCCAGTCTGCGTACAATTGTAAGCGTTTAAACAAACTGTGACTACACTCACTTCCGCCCATCTAAAAATTATGAATTTGGTATCGTTTTACAGATTACTAAACGCAGTTTATAACTGGATAAAATAAAACCTGAACACAAAATCTCACAATAAATATGTTTACTAACCTCAAACACGTTTCAACGACAATGTCGCCATCCTCGATGATGCACGGGCTACAATAACCAAACTATAACTCAAAAGTTACTGAGATATTGAGTTATAGTTTGGTTACCGTAGCCCGTGCAACCATCGAGGATGGCGACATTGTTGTTGAAACACGTTTGATTTTAGTAAACGTATTTATTGTGAGATTTTGTGTTCAGGTTTTATTTTATCTATTTACTTTCTCACAAGTCAAGCTCATTACTTATTTATTAACGTAGTTTATAACGATGTCAATTATATGTTGAAATTTAGAACATAGTCTACCTTTAACCCTATTTGAATTTAGACGAATATTTCTAATGACGTGCAAATTACGTGTAGTGGGAAGGTTTTTTACTATTTATTTTGCGTCATTTTCGAAATCACCAATCCAAAGAGCATATGAAGGTAATTCGGAATGAAAATCTTTTTGATACTAGTCATAGAAAAAAAAACTACAAGCCTTTAGTTTCAAACCATAGTTACGTGCGAGCTGTACTGAGGGTTTGATACTAATAAAACTGGGAGTTCTATGTTTGGAAAGGTGAAGAGTGCAATTACTAGCATTGCTCTTTTGTATTTCGAAAATGAATATAGAACAAGTTATTAATTCGTAATTTTATTTTAAACACGTGATAGCTGGTTCATACGTTGTCAGCAGGGGTAGGAAATGCTCTTAGGAAACCTAAAGAATCTTATCTTTCTATTACCAACAGTTGAACTTCAATTTAACCAACCACTAACTGAGCAGTCCGGCACGTGGCACAACTACTAGTTTGCCACTGCGTTCATTTATAAGAAAACCAACGGAAAAACAAAAACGATCGTCAGACCAAACCGGCAAAAGGCAGTCGAAACCGGAAGCAATAAACGGAGTTCTGTGGGAGCGAAAACTTTTCAATACTCACTTTTGGTTTCTTTTCGATATACTGCCTAAACCGTTAGTCACAAAAAAAAAAAAAAAAATACAAGAATAACGAAATTTTATTTACCTATTTTTAAATACAGTAGTAAGATAAAAAATGTTTCTTTCTTCAAAATAAAAAGATCCACCACAGGTCTTAAATTTCAATACACGATTCTTAGTTGACAAAGTTTAATTGCGCTTTTTAAATAGTACATTTCAGATTTTTATCGTTAAAATCATACTGTTGGAAAGCTTGTTTCATACAGAAACCAAAAATATACACTTTGCAAAACATTTATTGTCGAGTTAACGAGTAAACGCAGTTTTTGCTATTTTAATTCGAGCCGTGATATCATCCGGTGAAATGCGCAGAACCCGTCCAAAACTCGTCTCTCCGAGTAGCACAACCTTATCTATTTACGCCATAGTGATAGCAGTATTAACTAATTATCAGTATTGTGAAACTATCTGTTGTTAAAATCTGTCAGATAATTTATAAGTTTTGGTGGAATACAGTCCACAAACATACCCAAGTTTAACTGGTTACAGCTGAAGCTACAAACTTATGCCAATCAATGAAGGACAGTGAGTAAGTTTTACTGGAAGGTACTTCTAAGGATTACAAGTTTGTATTTCAACTTTCCTATCAAACCGGCACATAAATTCCATATTTTCTTTACATTTTGTGTACCTGGATTAAGTTCAAATTGGGAGCAGGTTTTGCATTACTTTTAATATCTACCTTTTCCGTTAATGATATCATACCTTTTCCATTTCAACTAAAATTCAAATTTAGTTTTTAATATCATAAACTTTCATTTTCACAATGTTAACGATGTTTCAATATGGATGCCGTCTCTGAACTTGACAAATCGGAGTCCACTTTTCTGTGGAAGAATTTGTTAGTCGAAGCCGATGACATCAGGTCGCCGAGACGACTTCATTCCAAGGCCAGACTTTGGAGTTTCACCGTTCGCCCGCTGCACTCTAAATTTGGTACGGAAAGTCGATGAAAAATGCACGAGAACGGACGTTTCACAATGCTTTCAGATGAATTTCCACAGATTTCACAAACCGTTTTGTACGAAACTGTTACAGACCGCTTACGTTATCGCAAGGTGTGTTACCGATGGGTTCCGATGCTCACAAAACCGAGCGACTTGGCAGTGCTTTGACATTTCTCACACAGTACAGTGAAGAGGGCGAGACCTTTTTAAACCAAATTGTGACAGGTGATGAAACTTGGGTCCGTCTTGTCACACCGGAATCCAAGCAACGATCAATGGAGTCGAGACACAGTCAATCTCCGAAAAACTTAAGTTCAAAACTCATGTGCAGCGTGTTCTGGGATAGGAAAGGGGTTTTGCTTACTGAATTTCTTCCCAGAGCTGAAACCATTAATGCGGAACGATATTGTAAGACTTTGAGAAAACTATGGTGTACAATTCAAAACAAACGGAGAGGAATGCTGAGTAAAGAAATTGTGTTACTCCGTGACAATGCTCGGCCCCATACTGCTGGTGACACTCGAACGGTGATTCGACAGTTTCATTGGGAGCAGTTCGATCGCCCGCCGTACAGCCTGATTTGGCGTTGTCCGACTACTGCTTGTTCCTGCACGAGCTATGCGGCAAACGCTTTGGATCTGATGATAAGGTGGAAAATGCTGTGGAGTCGTGGCTATCTTCACTGGCGGGAAGTTTCTATGAAGAAGGTACGGAAAAGCTGGTCACCCGCAAATGTTTCAACATCGGTGGAAACCATTTAGGAAAATAGTTTAACGTATGCTCTTTCATGTAAAAATAAAATTGGCTTGAAAAATATTGTTTTACTAGTTTTTTTTTCAAGACGGTACTCACTTTACGAATACGCCTTGTAAATTCAATCGGTTTACCAACAAAACACAAATTGTAGATATGGACTGGAGGAAAATAGATTATATTATCAAATACTAGATGATCTCAAATTTAGCGGTTAACTTCCGCATAAAAACAATTTTTGAACCTATATCTAACATAGCATTCGATATTTATATATTTATAAGGCCTACTTAAAGAAGTCGAGACGTCCACGCTCGTAGTTGGTATTGATTACATTTGCAACTCCACCTGCAGATATAAACCCTTGGATAATGATAACAATGGTACAACCCAACATTACCATGAGTTGTACGATGTCTGCGATGATAGCTGTCCTCAGTCCTCCCTGAAACAGTTTAAACATCTCATTCAATATGAAAATATCATTTGCTAAGTGAAATAAGCTATTGGTACTGTATTAATGAACTAATTGGTTCCTCAAGTTTTATTAATTTCTTTACAGTCATTGTATTTGTGTGAAGAGAATAAATAAAATGAAAATTTACATATAATTATATACTAATAAAATATTTTACTTCTGAAATACATGATGCACATAAAAAAAACAATATCAAGCAAAAAGAAATTAAAATATTTGGTTTGTGTTTATTGGCTTCTGAACAATTATAGTTCAAATACATACAGGTACTATGTTACAAACTTTAGAAATCATTGTCAGTTCAGTAGTACAGTAGAACTCCAGCTATGCGAATCAATTGGGACCGGACCCCATTCGGATAGTTGGATTTTTTCAGAAAAAAGGGTCTATTTTAACATCTTTTATTTTAACTCTTGTTGGGGAGTCAGTAACAAGTTTCAGGAGAAAAGAAATAAGAAAGTGAAGAAGCATTTTGACGGACTTTGTCAAGACAAAAGGTCGACAGACAGCGACAAATATTTCAAAGTATCTGTTTTTATGCAACTCTGGACACAGTGATTTCCCAGTTAACGATTATTTGGTTCGAAGCTATGACGGAAATCAGTAGCCTTTTCTCAGTTCTTTCCCCAACATTTTTATTGGAGGCAACCGATGTTGAATTGTCTAAGAAAGTGAAAGCCCTGGTCAACGAATATAAAGAGGATTCGAGTGTCCACCTTAGTTTTCAAATCAAATCTTTTAGAATGGAACTGAAATCAGATTTGGAAAAAAGACATCAATACTATAGTTAGCAGATTTCCTCGCATCTAGCTCGCTTGTGCACTGCTTAGCGCCTCTTCACGACCTTACCGGTAACTGTGGGAGTGCAAAGGCTTCTTTCAGCAAAACAGGTTATTTTATTTGTCCAAATAAAGACAGCACTCGGCTGTTCTTGTTCGAGTTAAACAAATGTGCTCGATAAACTGGAGCCCCGTACATTTTTGTGCCGGGGGGGGGGGGGGGGATCTGAAAAACGTCACGCCACTGAAAACATGTGTTTAACTTCTTCAGCAAGTTGAACAACTAGGTTATTGACAAAAAAAACAAAAACATATAAAGTCAGTTGCCAATTTGAAACTGTTGCAAGACATTTTTGCTTTCATGATGAAATCTTGGAAATGGATGTAATTATTATTTCATTTAACTGACTTTGTCAATAAGAGTGCTAACAAAATTTGGTGTTATAAAAACGCAGAAATCAAGATTTTTTCAAAAACTTGGTTGTCTTTTGAGCTGCAGATTTTTTTAAAGAGATGTGTTTATTTGTTTTAAAAAGATCCACGAAGTCAACGGTTTTCTAGATTTTTAAGTTTACATACTTTAAACGTTCTCTATTTTGAAATTATACTTGGAAATAAAGCCTTTTTAAATGGTATGCTTGTAAAAATTACGTGACAATGTGTATGCAAAAGTAAAACTAAATACGTAATCTACTTCCAAAGTTAAACGGTTTTCATAAACATAAAAAAATGGCGATTCATTTGGAAACAAAGTGCTTTCGGATTCATGTAAAATTATTCTTTATTATCACTGGAAAATAACCTCCGAGAGTATCTGGGAGGCTGCAAACCTCCCTGTATAGTTAAACAGAACTAACAAAGAGTAATATTGTAAAAGCATTGTGGTTCTAGAAAACAGATTCTGGATATAATTTGTGCAATAAACAAGTTCACTTACCATCATTATGAAGACAATAGAAATAGCTACGATACTGCAAATAGAAAACCAGTAAGGAAGCCCGATGACCGTCTTCAAAGCAACGCAAGGCGTAAACACAGTCACGCCAAGATTTAAGAGACTGCGGAAAACATATGTTCCGGAAGCCAAACAACGGACAAGACGAGACTTGAAGCGTAGGTCCAAGTACTGAAAACAACAAATAACACTGTATTATTAATGCATAAATTGATATCTAAAATAAACCATGGACGAGTAAAGCTAACTTTACAGCAAATGTATTCATCTGGTCGAAAAATTTAATCACATATTCAATATTATAACATCTGTATATAACAGCTTTCTACAATTTAATCATAGGCAAATGATCGGTAGCATAAACACTCACATATAGTCTCAAAAAAAAAAAAAAAATCCTGGTATTTAAAAAAATCTCTACTCAAAATATGTTACATATAGAGTGATTGTAGTCTTAAAATGTAAAGAAAGGTTGTAAGTTTCTTGACACAACTTTAAATTTACTGCATAAATGCTTATATGTGATTCAGTGGCATAGTAACAGGGGGAGAGGTTTGGGACAAAAACCCCCTGAAAATTTTAACATATAAAAAATTCATGTTTGCCAATATCATTAAAAAAAATGCACAGTTTAATATCATTCAAAAGATATTAAAAGTGGTGAATATCTTTTGAGCAGATCAGAAATAGTAATAGTTTTTCTTCGCTCTTGGAGCACAATGAGAATTCGTGAGCCCCACCATCGATTACACGTCCCATTAACAAAACGTATTAAATACCTTGCTACCTTAAGATCGGTGCGCTTGTACGAACAACAAAGCGGTGCCGTGAACGCGCAGCCTTCCCAGCACAGTTTATATTGTCTGACGAATTCGTTTCTGCTAGTCTCTTTTACTCGAGATCCACTTTCGTCCTATTTACTTTTCCCTCACAAAATATAGTAAATACTATGTGACATTGAATAATTGAAAATATTATAGCTGAGAAATTAATCAAAGTCGGCATCGAATATTCTCCTAAAGACAGTGAAGAGATGAGAAACATAATTTTTGAATCAGTCGAATGAATATTACAACGACGGTCAAGATGTACAACTTCGATTGGACCTCTAATTGAAAAAGAAGTAGTATTGAGGGGCCAAAGCTGGATTACGGCAGAAAAAAAAGCACTCGGACACATTCATTGATGAGTTAAATTTTCGTGACGACGCACTTTTTCCAAATGTGTAGACATTTTTGAAGATTGGATCCACCTTAGCTGTGATCATTGCCAGTAACGAGAGCAGTTTCTCAATTATGAGACGTTTAAAAAAATGCAAAAAAAATGTAACAGGAGAAGATCGGCTGAATGTTCTTGGTCTTTTGAGTATTCACAGAGAAATTGACATAACGGAAGAGGATGTTATCAACAAATTTGGTGAAAAGAGTTGAAAATTTGATCTGTAAGTGTGATTTTATT
The DNA here is from genome assembly GCA_018207615.1 of Philaenus spumarius. Taxonomy (NCBI): domain Eukaryota; kingdom Metazoa; phylum Arthropoda; class Insecta; order Hemiptera; family Aphrophoridae; genus Philaenus; species Philaenus spumarius. Next base: position 55,565 of record JAGFPH010004597.1, on the reverse strand, counting down.
TCTGTTTGAAACAATTCATTACGTTACTTGATTATTAATAAAACTATTTTTACTGCATTAAATTGTTCATATTATTTCTAACTACTCTATTGATCTGTTATGAAATAATTTAACTAATAATTATCAGTATTCGCTCATTAAAAACATTTCAACTGTTGGAGTATACTCCAACATTTAATAATATGACTCATATATTTGTTTACTGATAAATGTGATTACTTATCCCCCCCCAAAAAAAATGCTTATTACGACTGTGGTTAGTGATTCATGAAACATAAAAACTATGATTGACTTATTTATAGGTATTCTGAGGAATTCCTGGTGATATTGTTACTAATTCAATCACAAACGTACATAAAAACGTTTATAATATAACTCCAGAAAGGGTTGGGCATTCGGTTGTGTGGTCCAAAAAATGTACAACCTTCCTCGACATTTCTAAACCACAATCGCTCCATAAAGCCGACCCATTTTAGAGTAGAGAATTTTTGAAAAACAGACGTTCTTTTTCAATGACTATAAATAATACAGGCACAGACGATCTATTATGGAACAACGAAAATCATTACAATTTCTAGATTGTATGAAAGAAGAAAACATTACATTGAAGCAGTACACAATAGCAGTAAAATAATTATACAAGTTGCTAACACTTCTTGTTGAGTTCCGCTAATCATGGCACAATGCATAGCTAGACTGAGCACAACAATTAATAACCAACAATGGCAATTAAATTGGCTTAACAAAAGAAAATCTGTCAGTTGCTGTTACGTTAACATTTCAACACATCTTTAATTTATAATGAATGACTATTCATTTCAAGTAATCAGCGCTAGGCCCTATTTGTTGGATAATTGCATGCCCACCTTGCATGGGCGCCCATATAATATTTTCTAGGGGGGGGGGGGCTAGACCGGGATGGCTTAACTCGTTCACTGCTAAGGACGCACATGTGAGCTTGACACTGAACACTATGAGAAGCGGCCGACGCACAGTGCGTTGCATGCTTCGCACGCCAAACCCCCGTATTGGTAGTTTTTTTAATACACAGAGCATTGCGTGCTTCGCACGCTACAATCCCTGTATTGGGAGTATTTTCAATACACAGAACATTGCGTGCTTCCGGTGCCAACCCTTGTATTGGGAGTATTTTCAATACACAGAGAATTGCGTGCTTCCGGTACCAACCCTTGTATTGAGAGAATGTTCAATACACTTCGCACGCCAATCCCCGTATTGGGAGTATTTTCAATACACAGTGCATTGCGTGCTTCGCACGCCAATTTTAAGCCTATATGCTATGGACGCACATGTGCGTCCGCTTTAAAATATTAGTGATTATTACGTAGAAAGATTCAGAAATAAAAAAATATACTAATTCCTACTCAATTAGACTATAGATATAAAAATAAAAGGTCAGCTGCTAGCATAGGAAATACGAAATTTTGCAATAACAAAAACACACAAAGTCCTGAAACTATATTTTTCATAAGAAATACATGAAGTTTTGCAAAAGAATGTCAATTTTATTAATGTTTGACAACTTTGGTGACACAGGCAGGTATATTTTGTGCATCTGCAGTGGCAAGAGTGCATGTGCAACGTTGGTATTTTTGTGTATTCTTTATTCAGTTGAGTAGCTTCAGCTTCAGCGTTTTAGGGGGGGGGCCCCGCACAAAAAATCATTAACATTGCCGGATGAATTATAAAATATTAATAGAGAGAGTTTTTGTAAACACAACTGATACTAAAACAGCAATCAGTCTAGTGTGATAGTGTAGTGTTGTTAGTCAGTTATCAATTATCTAGGCACAAAAGAATATTAAACTGGAAAATTCCCCAATGATAAGTTTGTTTTCATTTAATAATAGCCTAATTTATTGCCTAATTTTATTTAATAGTCAAGTGTTATTGATATTACATCATGTTTTCTCTTGTTATCTATATTTCTTGCTGTGTTTATGTGATATGGTCCTAATTATCGTGGGTGGGAGGGGGGGAAGATGGGTGCAAAATTGAGGGGCCCCGCAGTAAAAGTTTGCACCAGGCCCCGCACAAGCTAAAGCCGACCCTGGTACGGAATACCACGTTATTTTATTGTTTGTAAGTGTCAGTAAAAAATAGCTTGGGGTGGTGCGTTACCCATGTAGCCATTCTTGTAGTACGCTTATTTAAAAAATGTAATTTATTGTTTTAATATGGTTGGTATGAATAACCCTGGCTTTAGTGATCTAGCTAGAGATATGCTAGAGGTAGACTCTGACATTAGTGAGGATGGTTCCTTTAGTTCTTGTGAAGACAATATTTAATATCAATCCGAATATGATTCTTTAGTAAGTTCATCAGAATCCAAACCTGAAATTCTCCTGCTCTACAAGGACTATAAATAATACATAAGATATAATAATTTGGACTTGTTAGTAATTTATTACCATAAATTTATCTATACTTATAAAAGCCAAATACCATTGACTCATTGACTCATCACAGTTTCTCCAAAACCACAAGGCCTACAAACATGAAATTTGGCACTAATACTCTTTATAGGCTCTAGACGCGCACTAAGAAAGGGTTTCAGAAAATTCGAAATTTTAGGGGAGGTTTTGGGGGGTCAAAGTTACTAAATCACGATTTATCAAAACCCACCCAACGGATTGGAATGAAATTTGGTATGTAGCTTCCTCTAGGGCCATAGATGCTCGCTAAGAAAGGGTTTAAAAAAATTCGAAATTTTAGGGGGGTTTGGTGGGGGTCAAAGTTACTAAATCAACGATTTCTCTAAAACCATCAAACGGATTGGAATGAAATTTGGTATGTGGCTTTCCCTAGGGCCATAGATGCTCACTAAGAAACAGTTTTTAAAAAATTCGAAATTTTAGGGGGGTTTGGTGGGGTCAAAGTTACAAAATCAACGATTTCTCTAAAACCATC
>JAGFPH010004597.1:40749-51923 GCA_018207615.1 Philaenus spumarius | reverse complement strand
AAATTTTGCAATGTTTAAAAGATATTTGCTGTCGACTTCAAAGTCCTAACCGATACATTCCATACGACTGTGCACATGTACTCTGCTCGAACTGCATTTACATATACATACAATCTTAATAAATATATTCTTAATTTTGGACAGGTTTTGTTTTTGTAGAGCAGAACCTCAAAATAAAATATTAAGTAATGTACTGACAATATACAGGATGTACAAAAAGTCCCGCACTGGTTTAATATTTCCTATATAAAGAAAATTTGAAGGTAGATGTGATTGAGGAAGCTACTCTATGTAAAAATACTATTTTAATAAGATGTCACCATCATTTTGAATGTAACTTCTTTTTGAAATAGTAAAGTGGTCGTGTGATACATAATTTCAATGTAGAATTTTAAGACAAAATCAATGGTGAAAACCGCAAGTCCGTATCTCAAAGCGTTCTGAACATATTTGCATTTATTTACATTGATTTTTCATAGGTAAGGATTTTTAATGTACTTTATTTTTAATTTATTATTATTTTTGTTCGTTATTGTCAAAATTGAGGTACATTAAAAATACCTTATCATTTGATTGTTTGATAATGTTTAATTTTATTCAACATTAAATTTGATAGGTAAGAAGCTTAATGTACTTTATTTCATGTTTACATTAGATGATGTAAATAAATGCAAATATATTCAGAACGATTTGAGATATGGATGTGCGGTTTTCACCGTTGATTTTGTCTTAAAGTTCTACATAGAAATTATGTTTCACATGACCATTTTCCTATTAAAAAAAAGTTACATTCAAAATGGCGGATGGTGGACCAAATTTTTGACATCTTAATAAAATAGTACTTTTACATAGAGTAGGTACCTCAATCACATCTGCCTTCAAATTTTCCTTATATACGAAATATTAAGCCGTTCTCGGAGTTTTCTTCCACCCTGTATATTTTTGTTGAGTGTATTGTATACCAGCATCATTATTAAACAGTTTTTTGTTTGATTACTTGTTTACTACCATTTCCAAACATATTAAATAATGTTTTATAAGATACTAAAAAGAAAATCTATTTAATTGGACATGTGAGGCGCCTAGAATCAAACTCCGCCAAATCCACTCTATGACTTTTTTGGCAAAGTCGCAAAAACTGTTACAAACGCATCCAGAACAATACAGACATGTAATTTGTATTAAAAATTATGGTTATTTTATCCTATAATAGTGACAAAATATGAAAACAAATTAAAAAAATATTTTAAAAATACAAGGAAAAATATGAGTTGGAAATTCGGATGTGGCGGGTTTTGATACTAACTTTAGGATTTGGCTGGTTTTGATACTAGCCTTTGGATTTGGCGGATATAGAAACACACAAAAAATAATGAGTGCTTTTTGCTTCAAAGGGGTATTAAAGATAAGTTACATTATTTACTAAAAATATTATAAACCTAATAATTTATAACATTGTAGGTTATTAATAAAAATCATTAAGGTAAACAAAATTCTTTACTGAGCCTTCAAAATTAGATTACAAACAAAACTATATTAAATTGAAGAAAACATTAATCATTTTAAATCTAATCTTTAAAATTTTTTTACTAGACAACTTCAAGCTTTTCATTTTCTTCGTCGTCGATGATGTCGTAGTCGGCTTTAGCTAGCTTTCCCGAACAAGGAGTTAAAGGAGCCCCCACAGCTTCTTGCATTACAAAAGGTTAATAATCACTTTGTCACAAGAACAATCAGAAAATAATAATAGGCGAGCACGAAAGTTACGTCTTCAGTTCACTATGACAGTGTCAAAAGTTTACTAACACTTAATGGAGTAGTAAACAACTTGCTAGTCGCTAAGCATGATGGGAAGTCACGTGACTGAACCGCGCACTCTCATTGGCTGCCTTGGATGTGGCAGATTTTGATACCAACAATGGCCTAACCCTGTTTGGATCTGGCGGATTTTGAAACCAAGCAGCTTTTTCAACATGATTTTACAGTCGGATGTGGCGAGTTTAGCTACAAAATAATGTTTTTATTGAATTCTGCATGTAAAAATCTGTAGGATAAGATGTATAACTCAAATTTAATTTTTTGGGGATTTGGCGGGGTTTGATTCTAGGCACCTCATGTTAAACAAAATATATTTATTTCCTTCAGTATTTCTTATAAACTGCTAACTAATGGCTATATTTTGTAAAATTTTACATTTAAAAAAATACAATTGTAAAGATTTAAAAAAATATTTTAAGGGTGCTAATGACTATTTCATGTTGATAACAGAGGGTTAAACAATCAAAGTGGGAGAAGTCTATTAAAATTGTTTAGCTATCCAAATACCCTCTAATATGTGTCGAGATAAATATTTACACTAAGTTTATATTTTTACAAATTACCTCTACGACACTTTTTCATAATTTATACTACATAAATACCTGGGCAATAGCAAATTCTAGAGCTGCACATTTATACTATTACAGTAGAGCGTCGATAATCCGAACGTCAATAATTTAAACGCGTTCTGAGGCAGCTCCTGTAAAAATTTTGTTTTCGCAAATTCAAATTGCGTCGTTTAAAATTTAACAAAAATCTCCATCGCAGTTTGACATTATTATCTCTTTTTAAACACTTCTTAATACCTGCTCTCACACGCCCTCACAGCAGACTGGCTGTCAGTATTTTCACTGTCACGCTAATAAGCTGCTTTAGCGCTAGCAATAAAGAAAGTTCATTCATTGCTCTTTGTGTAATCATTATAACAGTGTGTCGTACGTACAGTAGTGTACTGTACAGTATTTTTTTAATTTTTCGTTTGTGTTAACTATAAGGTACAAGTCAACTTTTAATTATGTACTGTACTGTAATTAAGAGTTACAAGTGTAATCATGTTGGCCCTACTGTACGTGCAGGTTCTTGTAAATCATAATATGTAATTAGTCTTACATACTGTATTGTAATTACATTACTGCTTGTACCGTTTAACCACTTTAATTGATAAAAGGGCATATATTTTAGACTAAATGGCATTTTCTTGGTTATTTTCAAAAATCCGATCAAGTTGATAATCCGAACCCCCCTCGGTCCCAATTAGTTCGGATTTTCGACGTTCTACTGTATTTGTTTACTGAGGAATTAGATTTTAAACCTTGATCACAACACCGTCAGATCAGTTCCAGTACGAAAATATAATAAAACTTTGTGAAAGTTGAATATTATGTTAACAACGGAGAAGAACCAACACTGTTAAAATCCACTTCTCCGGTTTATTTAGGTTTTCTTTTGTAATCAAATGGTTTCATAGAGGCTATTGTAGCGTGGTGTAATAAGCGTCGGCTGTTGTTTATGTTTTGACTCGCCTAACGACATTTTACAATATTTTTTAAGCACCTCATTGAAAATCATGTACTCTTGAGAAGCTATACGCGGTTGATTTCTTTGTGAGAAAAGTAGCAGCTATTTCTGTATTAGTGTTTAAAGTTTAGGGGCGTGCAAGATCTCGAAACTCTCGAGCGGTGACAAGAAATAACTCAATTTCGTCTCGACCTCATCTATACTTATAAAAGCAAAATACCATTGACTCATTGATTCATCACAGTTTCTCCAAAACCACGAGGCCTACAAACATGAAATTTAGCACTAATTCTCTTTATAGGCTCTAGACGCGCACTAAGAAAAGGTTTCCGAAAATTCGAAATTTTAGGAGGGGGTTTGGGGGGTCAAAGTTACTAAATCACGATTTATCAAAACCTACAGAACGAATTGGAATGCAATTTGGTATGTAGCTTCCTCTAGGGCCATAGATGCTCGCCAAGAAAGGGTTTAAAAAATTCGAAATTTTAGGGGGGTTTGGGGGGGGGGTAAAAGTTACAAAATCACGATTTCTCTAAAACCATCGAACGGATTGAAATGAAATTTGGTATGTAGCTTCCTCTAGGGCCCTAGGTACTCCCTAAGAAAGGGTTTTAAAAAATTCGAAATTTTAGGGGGTCAAAGTTACTAAAAAGAAACACCGAACGGAATGGAATTAAATTTATTATGTAGCTTCCTCTAGGGCCCTAGGTGCTCGCTAAGAAAGAGTTTTAAAAAAATCTAAATTTAGGGAAGGTTTGGGGGGGGGGTCAAAGTTACTAAAAATCCCCATAAGAAATACATAGTGTAATATATATATATTGATATAATATATTTTTTGTTAATATACATTTAACTTTGATTTGTCTATCCGTGCAAAGCCGGGTCGGGCCAGCTAGTCAAGAATAAAATTCATTTCTCAGTTATACTTTTCTCGATTCAGCCATAAATTTTTTGATAAGTTTTAAAAATCTCAAGTTTTATTTCTAGTCTTTTTATAAAACTTAAGATGTTACATTAGAATGAAAAGAAGGTGAACAGAAAAGTTTTCCTACCAACCAAACAGGGAAGTGATCAGGTTATCGCAATATCTTATTTAAATTACCTTGAAACTGATGAGGGTTTTATATAATCTTAGGTTTTTAGTCAAATAAATAATGCCAATTAATTACGTAACTGAAAATAAATATAATTATATAAAAATTTATACGTTGCATGTGTAGTGTAAACCTGGGTTATCAATCAATGAGTCAACTGTTGACATCTATGAGATACTTTATATTTATTTGTAATATGATTCATAAACTTACTAAGAAATAGCAAATCTAAAGATGTTATCTTATTAATAATTAAGCTATTCCCATATACTTTATATTCCTTGCAATGATGTAAAAAGGTATTTGATATTTTTCGCTCTCAACTCGAGATTAAAATTTTGGTTCGTTTTGTTCCTAAAACGCTATTCTTATTTTATTAAGGGTCGGCTCTAGCTGTCGGCCATGTTGGTTGACACTCCATAAGACCAATGTTAAATTAAAATCCATATTTTTCCTTTATTTTTGATCGGATAATTATGAACGATATGTCATTTTAAAGCTATGGCCAATACGCATGCAAATGGCTTTTCCAAAATTAAGAAAAACGTTTTGTTTAATATTTATTAACAATTTAAAAAATTAATTTTTAATAATTTTTTATGTTGTCACTATTAGTTATAGCGAAAAAGTACCAAGCCATTTGCATGAAGAATTTCGTCCCCAAGAGTTTGTTATTTTTTTGAAAATTGCGGGTTTTAAATGGATTTAGGCTGAGCAATGTCCGTGTAACCTACCGCTGCTATAGGGTGATTTTAAATATTTTTTACGTTGTAACTATTAATTATAGCGAAATTGTCCCCAAGAGTTTGGTATTTTTTTTTAAACGCTATTTGAAAAATTGCGGGTTTTAAATGGATTTAGGCTGAGCAATGTCCGCGTAACCTACCGCCACTATAGGGAGTCGCAGGTTGCTTTCTCCTTTACTAGAGCCGACCCTTAATTGAATTTAATAAATTTTCGTTTCTCGCTTGAATTCCTATTGCTGTGCTTCAGAGGTCAAATTGGGTTTAGAACCATATAACAATAATATACCTGGTCTAAGGACAAATGATCATGCCATTGATTAAACTAAGGCTGTTGCCAGTCTTCCATCATGCAAGTGGAAAATGTCAACTAGACTTTATATGTACTATCATTTTAAACTGAAATGTGGAAACAAAACGCAAATGAAAGGCGATGATAACTAGAAAGGTTTTCAACTTAAAAAAATAACAACACTGAGTGCTTACTATTTAAGTAACTTTCAAACCAAACTATTTGTTAGACCCCAGCTGTTACTGTTTACAGTATAGCAGTAACTAAATATTTTGCAGTTACATTCCAGCAAATGTAATGTTTCAACAATCAACAGAAATGCTGTTAAATTTTCCATCGAGTAAACTTTACTTTATTTTTCATGTGTTTTTTGTTCAAATATCCGAATTTTCAACAACAAAAAAAAACCGTTGAATTTTGAGAAGAACAGAAACAGTTAAAGAAAAAACCATGTAGCTAAATCAAAATTGTTCATTGAAATTATGTTCTAGGGAAATTTCTTATACTAGTGCCTTATCAACAACCAGTAAGCCCCTGTGAAAAATCACAAGCAGATTAATTAGATACACATCAGAAATACATCATTTAAAAAAATACTATTTAAAAACAACAGATTTTATCTAGGCCTAACTAACTACACTGACGGGGACTTCTGACTCGGTAAATGTGTAGGCCTACAATTAGAAGGATTGTAAAACTGTACGCATATTTTTAAAAATTTAATATTTATAAACGTTGTTATATTATTAAAGAAAGATACAAATATTATCTTGTAGCTTTTTATTTCATATTGATAGATCAAATGATTTGGAAGTTATTAATATTATAGTGAAGAAATTAATAATGGAATATGTTTATATGCTACACGAATATTTACGAATGTTTCCGAAGTTAAGGGTCGGCTCTAGTAAAACAGAAAGCAACTTGCGACTCCAGCGTAGCGGCGGTAGGTTATGAGGACATTATTATTTTCTTCTGATACATTTTTCAATATTTCTTATCATAACATGTTTGGTCATACTTTGCTGATAATAAATATCTAAAATGTATTAAAATTGGACAATTATAACCTGATTTATATTTCTTAACGGCCCATGGTTTGTTTTCTCCTGTTGGAAATACCGCACGACACTGAGAACGATCGTCCTAGCCTGACTATTGAGTGCTTTTCCTTGACTGCCCGGCATTACTAAAAACGTCGGCCACTATCGCAAATCACAAGCACAGTTACATAAAACGCGAACTGACCAACAGACACAGTTACACATCTACACACACAGCAGCGTGGTGGTAAACTGGTTGTCGGGCGGAAATGATTGTAGGGGGAGGAGGACAATACCCGGGATACAATCCAAAAAAATATACAAACACTGTTCTTCCAATAATATCAATCTACTACGACCCTCCCAACATGAACATTTCTGAAGCAACAGAACTCTGACTTTTACTTTTTACAATAAGATATTTAATGTCAGCAGGTTAAAAACGACATTTTTGAAAGTTTATATTATTTTGAATTAATTATTTTTTTATTAGTATTTGTTTTATATTTAAATGTTAATTTTTCCGCAAAACGATCACAATATATTTAGTTTACCCTTTTTCCAATACTATTAGTTGTCTGATTACAAATATTTTTATATATTATTTCTTGTTAGAAAATTATCTTTAAGATGCATAGTGATAATGAACTTTTCATTAAGTTTTGAAGAAAAAGTGTAATTTTTACTAGGAGCCTAGTTGTGAGTCATCGTCCAACCGGATACATTTGATAAGTGGGATGGGGTAGCGAGCCGCCCCGCAGCGTTGCCAAACTGTGCAAGTCCCAAGTGAAAAGTTATCGCGCGCGGGGTATAAAACCCGCAATTGTTGAAATAGCGTTTTTTTTAAATACCAAACTCTTGGGGAGTGGCTTGGTAAATTTTCGCTATAATTAATATTTACAACGTAAAAAAATATTTAAAATCACCCTATAGCGGCGGTAGGTTACACGGACATTGCTCAGCCTAAATCCATTTACAACCCGCAATTGTTCAAATAGCGTTTAAAAAAAAAAATACCAAACTCTTGGGAACGAAATTCTTCATGCGAATGGCTTGGTAGTTTTTCGCTATAATTAATAGTGACAACATAAAAAAATATTAAAATTCAATGTTTTAAATTGTTAATAAATATTAAACAAAATGTTTTTCTTAGTTTTGGAAAAGCCATTTGCATGCATATTGGCCATAACTTTAAAATGACATATCGTTCATAATTATCCGATCAAAAATAAAGGAAAAATTCGGATTTTAATTTAACATTGGTCTTATGGAGTGTCAGCCAACATGGCCGACAGCTAGAGCCGACCCTTAAACGAATACGTACATCTTCTAAGTTTGTATAAGCGAATATATTGATGATTAAAGGTTGCATTTATATACAGTTTATAACCTCAAAGCAAATATCATTACGTATTATAGCATACATTAGTTCTATAACTCATATTTAAAAAAATAATCAACTTCACAAGAAACTATAATGATTGAAGTTGTAAACATAACCCCAAAGTAAAATCTGGGTTTGCTTAGTATTACAGATGATGGGTGAAATCAGCTGTTATATTATATGTTACTCACGTACGTATGTACATATATTCCTCACGTACGTAAGGAAGTACACAGCTTTTATAGGAGTTGATAGTTCTTCACTGAGAGCTGTTTATCGTCCGAGGGATATTATGCAATTTGTGAGATGTTTACATTCGAAACAACAAAATCATTTATTTACCTGGTAAACTGATGTTATTCCTAAGCTGTAATAGACTGGAACGAAGAAGAAACACACCAAGGGAAAGGCAATGATCATCCCATAGAGGGTCTCCCACATAGCACTTCCACGGTAAAATAACTCCGATGGATAACCTAAACACAGGAATATAAACACTATAGATTATCCACGCAATAATAAATGTAACGTGACTGAGGGTGGAATAATACCACACGTATATGAATATTGTTTTCAAATACGAACATAAAACTTAATACTATACAGGGGTGACCCTAAAAACTATACAGGATCGGATTGTATTCATTGGAATAACACTGATTTGAATAAAAACCCCGAACCGCAAAACAAGGAACAAAAACAATAACTAAACAGCTAAATTGTAAGTTATGTTTAATACGTTACCCTTATGTACATTTCGATCATCATCCTCAGAGGGTTTTAACACTACTCTTTTATTTGTTTAATGTTTATTTCGTTGAAATAAATAAAAAATGTTCCATAACTTTTTTTCAAATTTAGTCGGCTATTTTTTTTTACAAAAACTCACCGTAACTCCAGAAATAGACGAGATGGCGAGTTCAAATTTGGAATACGCATTTTGTATGTTACGATTTACAAGTGTACCGAACACAAATAATTTATTTTTGTAAATTACAAAACAGCGGCCGTTACGAATTATTAACGTTGAATACCTTGAAAACCGTTAATTTTACACAAAATTTACAAAAGAGACAAAATATTTTTCTGTTTTAACGACAGACAAAATGCTTTCTTTTCGTTTCTGTAGGCCAAAGGATAACCGAGTTATCGACAAAAAAAAAAACAGAATTTCTTGGTAATTGTCTACAACAACCAAAATTAGCCTAAAACCATAATTTTTTTTAATGTTAACTGTTTTAATAAATCAAATAAAATAAAATCCATTGCTCTGAAATGCATTACAAATTCAAATGTGGCTCTTAACCATTTCAAAATAATACAATGATAATAGGCCTACGATTCAATAATGCTAAAAACCGTATCAAACGCTAAAAGCGTATCAAAATAGTAACAAAAGTAACCGCAACCAACTGCAGTTTTGTATTTATTGTAATCAGTTGACCAATAAAATAGTTACGATTTCTTAGAATTTTACGAGTGTTATTAATCATAATAAAAATCAATAGATTTGTAGGCTACGTTAAAACATTATTCAAACAATAGAACAGTGTTAGAAACCTTTCACATTCAGTTAAATGTTGGATGTGATCTCCATTGGCGACAACGCACTGTTCTAGTCGTCGGCCCATAGACTGCCGTAGGCGACAACGCACTGCTCTAGTCGTCGGCCCATAGACTGCCGTAGGCGTCAACGCACTGTTCTAGTCGTCGGCCCATAGACTGCCGTAGGCGACAACGCACTGCTCTAGTCGTCGGCCCATAAACTGCCGTAGGCGACAACGCACTGCTCTAGTTGTCGGCCCATAGACTGCCGTAGGCGACAACGCACTGCTCTAGTCGTCGGCCCATAGACTGCCGTAGGCGACAACGCACTGCTCTAGTCGTCGGCCCATAGACTGCCGTAGGCGACAACGCACTGCTCTAGTCGTCGGCCCATAGACTGCCGCAGGCGACAACGCACTGCTCTAGTCGTCGGCCCATAGACTGCCGTAGGCGACAACGCACTGCTCTAGTCGTCGGCCCATAGACTGCAGTAGGCGACAACGCACTGCTCTAGTCGTCGGCCCATAGACTGTCATACTCGCTCTAACACTCCGGGCATAGCTCTACTCCTGCAACATCCATCTTCAATCCGCTGTCTCAGCTGTGCAATGTTGTCTACCGGCCTTGAATACACGATGGATTTCAAATGATCCCGAACAAAAAATCTATGGAGTTCGAATCTGGTGATCTAGCAGGCCAAGCTATGGGACCACCACGGCCTATCCACTGATTCCTGTATCGTGTGTCTAAGTAACTTCGCATATATAAGCTGAAGTGAGGCAGTGAGGGGGTGCGCCATCGTGGATAAACCGTATGCGTTGTCTGGTATTAGGGGCACATCTTCCATGTAATTCTTTAAGTCTTGTGGAAGAAAGTGTAAATAGTTATTTCCGTTTAATCTTGGAGGTAAAACACAGGTCCAATAAAACTATCCCCTACAATACCTGCACAAACATTAACAGAGAAGTTCTGCTGATGCCTGGATTGAACGATTACATGAGGATTCTCTTCTGCCCAGTGGAGTGTATTATGATAATTTAGGCATAGCTACTAATCCTGCAACACCCGTCTTAAATCCGCTCTCTCAATGTTGTCACCTCTCTCCCGCTAAGGTTTTTATGGCACCCTGTATATTTGTCGGATTATCTTTTACATTATACAGCTTTGAATTTTAGTGACAATCTTGATTTCTGTGTTTTGAATCCGATTTCAAACTATTAAGGGGTCAAGTGGTATCATTTTTAGGTGATTTTTGCCGACAAACAAAAAATGTTACAGAATTTCGGGGAATTTAGGAGTGTAAGCTTAGCCTAACCTATTAAATAGATTAGATCCCCGAGAAAATATTAATTATTTAGCTAATCGTTCAAATTTTAAAATGTTGTCATGGCTCGGCTCCCTACATTCAAAACGGCGAAGTCGGGTACCGATTTCGATGTTAAATAACCAAAACATACCTTCACTATTAAGCATATTTTTGTGTTATTTTTGTCAAAAAACGAAAGTTGTATTTTTTTAAAAAGTAAGATAGATGTGGGTGTCGATTGCTAAGGTGTTTTGCAATATCTCTTTTTGAAACCGAGTAAAAAATTAATAAAGTTTACTATTTTTTGCTATTTATTTATATCGTACGTTTATGAAAACAATAAAACGGTTTTTGAAAATGTATTCAGCAATCAACATCCGCATATGACAGTACTTCAAAATGTAACCAAATTTTTAAATTCATTTCACGAA
>JAGFPH010004596.1:59619-79058 GCA_018207615.1 Philaenus spumarius | reverse complement strand
TAAGAAAGGGTTTCAAAAAATTCGAAATTTTAGGGGGGTTTGGAGATCAAAGTTATTAAAAAAGGATTTCTTCAAAACTACCGAACGGATTGGAGTGAAATTTAGTATGTAGCTTCCTCTAGGGCCATAGGCGCTCGATGAGAAAGGATTTAAAAAAATTCGAAATTTTAGGGGGTTTTGGTTGGATCAAAGTTATTAAAAAACGATTTCTTCAAAACTACTGAACGGATTGGAATGAAACTTGGTATGTAGCTTTCTCTAGGGCCATTGGCGCTCGCTAAGAAAGGGTTTCAAAAAATTAGAAATTTTAGGGGGTTTTGGGGGGATCAAAGTTATTAAAAAACGATTTCTTCAAAACTACTGAACGGATTGGAATGAAATCTAGTATGTAGCTTCCTCTAGAGCCATAGGCGCTCGCTAAGAAAGGGTTTCAAAAAATTAGAAAATTTAGGGGGTTTTGGGGGGATCAAAGTTATTAAAAAACGATTTCTTCAAAACTACTGAACGGATTGGAATGAAACTTGGTATGTAGCTTCCTCCAGGGCCATAAGTGTTCACTAAAAAATAGTTCTTAAAAATTAGAAATTTTAGGGGAGTTTGGGGGGTAAATATTACTACATCAAGATTTCTCCAAAATTACCGAACAGATTGGAATGAAATTTGTTACGTAGCTTCCTCTAGGGCCATAGGTGCTCACTAAGAAAGGGTATGCAAAATTTCGAAATTTTAGGAGGGGTTTGGGGGGATCAAAGTTACTTAAATCATAATTTCAGATATTTTATTATTATGACAGTAGTGCTTTTATTATTAAATATATATATATATATAAGCCAAATACCACTCACTGACTGAACACTTAAAAAGTATACAATTACGGGTCAGCTAGTATTATATAATAGCACTTGTTTACATTAATATTATATGTAACACGTTTTACATGTTTGTATGGTTTTACCTTTGTAAGTTTTCGAGTAAGTAAGCTGTGTGAGTAAATTATTTATTAGAAACTGTTATTTAGGGTTTCCAATTTATATAAGCAAAGCCTTTCTTGCATTTTACTGAATATTGTAATGTTAGTGATGTTATTATGTTTTAATTATAAGTATTATACATAATTGAGGACGAAAAATTTAATTCCATATTTGTTTATGATAAGCTAAAAACAAGTTAAGTTGGATTAACATAAAAGCATACTTCTTACTACAAGAGTAATTGCTATTTAAAATTCATTTCCGCAAGGAATACCCTACTCTAACTCCTGTGAATAAATTAAATTATTTAAGCTTCCATTGATTTCCCTTAAGAATTAATTTAATTTAGTAGGAAAATACAATATTAATGTATTCGTTTATTTATTAAAAAAAATATAGTTTTGACAAATCTAAACAAGAGTGACTATTGTTTTCAGTGGTTTATAATGAAATATAAATATTTTATTGTTTTAAAAATAAATAATATATACAGTACTAGCTAAATACCCGTCCTTCACTACAGGGAATTTGTTTTTGCATAACTATGTTACATAATTGTAATATTTTTCTCTCATTTTCTTTCATCTATTATTTCGCGAAAGTGAATTATTACCTGTATTTTCAATTAGTTTTATATGTATTGTTTTCGGGCTGCTCATAAATCGTCTTCGTCACAGTATGTGTGCTAAATAAATTAAATCAATAAAACGTTTTAAAAATTCAGAGTGAAAAGCGTCTTTTTTTCAACCACTAAATCTACATACTGGTAAATCACAATCTTAGCTGGATGTTTGCAGATCATGTTGCTGGATATGTTTAATATTCGAATGCATAGATTGGGGTAGGTTTGATCAGCTTACGTCTAAAATATTTTCTTCAAATTAATAAGTTCCAACTTTCAGCTCTCCAGCTTTAAGAAAACAATATAAATTTATATTTATAGTTTTAGGGGTTATTACAAAGTTTTCACCCCTTAACAAAGCTTGATAAAATGTAAAACTGGTTTATTTTTATATGTATCTTGTAAAAAATCTATGTAAAACATTTTAGGTTCTAACTCTAAAAACTGTATAAAAATTATTATTTATTGTTTTAGTGGTGGTTACTACATTTAAACCCCTTTACAGAACATGATCAAATGTGAAATTGGTTTAACCCTAGAACTGTCAATGTTATTTTTTTTTTGCAACGCCAAGCCATTTCAGTGCGTGTGCAAGCAAATTAAAAAAAAATCACCAAATATAGTAATTCTATCCCAATCCAAAAGTGTTGCATGGCTTTATTGTAGAGAAACGTTCAGAAAATTCATATATGCAATTAAAAAAATTATTGATGTAAGATTGTAAAAGTTATTAGCTCAAGAAACAAAAACTGTTCAGTAATGAAACAAAAAAGTTCAACTTTAGGCTACATAACAAGTACTAAATATGTTTTGTATTTTTTTCGTAAGCGTAAAAAGTTTCGTAATTTAGTTCTAAATAGAACTGTATAAAATTATTTATCAATTTAAAAATTCTTATTTTGAAAACAACAGTTTTTATGTTCCAACTACAAGGGTGCTAACACAACTAGGTCTACTTTCAAACGAGTAATAAAATACTTAACTTTAAAACTTTTGATTATAATAAAGTGTAGAGAATAAATCAAAGAACAGAACTTTGATGTCTTTTCTTAGTTCACAAAAAGTGTTTGAATAATCTCTAATTGAATAACAAAAGTGAAGAAAAATGTCTAAACTTGCCATCCTTGCTACACATACAAAGAAGCGCGCGTAAACGGCCTATCTATTGCATGTTAAAAAAGTCCGTTAGGTTAAAAATTCAAACTTGGTTTGAGACCGTGAAAACACAGACTTTTCCACGGTCCTACACAACAAACCTGTCTAGTAACCCATATTTGTTTCAAACTAAATGTTAGCTTAAGTTATTCTCTACACAAAGGTAGAAAAAGATTTCTAAAACTAGAATAATATCATCGTCTTTCACGTGTTATAAATAAGGCTGTTTATTGGTTGGAAACGTAACCAATGCAAGCGTCTACAAAACGCCCCTTTATGTATAGATATATTTGACGGAGTTTTGATTGACTGGCAACTTTATTTAGAGGGAATTGTAACAGACTATAAAGGTATATAGATTAAGTCAGACAAAGAACAGGACTGGGCGGGCTGTAGTTAGAGATGAAAGATGCCTTATTTCGTTAAGTTTTGGGCGCTTCAACTGAGTTGTACAAAACTAATAAACTGCAACGGTGATTACGTATGTAAATAGACGTTTTGGGAAAAAACTTGTAAATACAAATTTAAAGTTTAAATCATTTCCTTTCAAATGGTTTTTGATTTATTGCGATTGGATGATTTTTAGTGGGTGAAATATTCAATACAAGTTGAGTTGTCACAGACTACACAATTCACTACGGCAGGGTGTTGAGTCCACTCAATTTGAGTGGTCTGACAGTTAAAGGGTTAATTATCTGTGTAAGAAATATTTCTTAAATATCAGCTCTCTAGCTTTAAGTAAAGTATAAAGATGTAAATTTATTGTTTTTAGGAGTTGTTAAAACATTTTCACACCCAGCAGCAGGTAACGAAATGTAAATCTGGTTTACTTTTTTAAATGTATCATGTAAGAAATAAATGTACAAAATCTCTGCTTTCTTGCTTCAAGAAAAGTATAACAAACAATATATATTGTTTAGGGGTTGTTTCAACCCTTAAAGGCCCAATATTTAAAAATACTTTCTTATTGAGAATCTAGCGCCTATAAGCAATATGTGTAAAAATTTCACATTCATAGGCGGTATTCAATTAATATTTATAGTTTTAATGGTTGTTACTACATTTTAACCCCTTAGCAGAAGAAAAAAGTAAAACTGGTTTATTTTGTATATGTATCAGGTAAGAAATAAGTATTAAAAATTTCAGGTTTCTAGCTTAAATGAAAGTATAGAAATTAATATTTATTGTTTTAGGGCTTGTTACTACATTTCCAAACCTTAACAGTAAGTCAAATAAAATCTATTTTTAATACGCCTCTGACGCCTATGACTAATACGTTTAAGGAGGTAGAGTTTTTGAGATATATAACTTTTTTTTAAATTGTTTTAGGGGTTGTTTCCAAAGGGTTGTTTTAGTTTTTTTAGGGTTTCTTAAGGGCCAAATATTTTAAAATGCTTTTTAGTGCGCCTATAGTGCCTATGAGCATCATATGTACCAACTTTTTTGTTTCTAGGCGTTATTGTTTTTTTAGATATATAACAAATAATATTTATTTTTTTAGGGGTTGTTTCAACACTTAAAGGCGAAATATTTTAAAATCCTTTCTTAGTGCGCCTGGTGCGCCTATGAGCAATATGACAATGTGTAACAAATTTCACGTTCCTAGGTGGTATGGTTTTTGAGATGCTGTGATCTGTATGGTGATGAAGATACAGCGAAGTATTGGTTTTCTTGAATAGTTTAACCTATTGTAGTTGTTAATTTTTTCTTTATGAATAAATACAAAACCTACATGTACAAACGACAATAAATAGTAGAATGATAATCTATACATCATATAAACAAAATACTGTAAATATAAAACTATAAGGTGTGTATCGCTTTGCAGTTCCATTAAAGGACTTAAAGAAATTAACTTGTAATAATACTGGAGACCAAATACATACTTCTATACCAAACTTGTCAATTAGGTCTGTATAGATGCACGAAAAAAGGTTTTGAAAAATTTGGGAAAAACCCTTTTTGGAAAAAACCCAAAATTAGTTATTATTATTACTATTAGCTAAACGAGAATTTTTAGAAAGATGCAGGTTATTTGCATATGTTAGAATACTTGAAGGGCTACAAATAAGCCAATTTTTATCAAAATCGGTAAAGCCGTTTTTTTATAAAAAAATAATAACATAATTTTTGGGGTTTCTTTGGTCATAATTATTTTTAAAAAATTTTCAAAACTTTTTTTCGTGCATCTATACAGGTCTAACCGACATGTTTGGTGCAAATTTGTTCGAAATCGATACAATAGTTTTCTCTCTAGCTTTGTATACATTCATACAGACATGCATACATACAGACAGACATTTTGTAAAAAAAAAAAACACTTTTTTGGACTCAGGGAGTCCAAAACTGATATTTCCACAAAAATCTCAACATGCATTTTTTTGCGATCCCTATACTTTCTCTATACTTTAATATAGTGAGAAAGTAAAAGTAAAGTTTAAATAGTCAGTATTAGATCACATGAAGTCATTAAATCAGCTTTAATTAAACTGGATTAAAAATTTTATTGATATTAATAATAAAAATAAACATTTTTTGACGTAGGCTAGATATAGGTTTATTTAACCAACACCAACTATATATCTTATTACACTAAAATTTAATTTCTTTAGTTTAAATTCATTCCTAAAATGCAGTGATATAATTATGTATATTTCTAGTAGTAAATACCTGTTAGATTATATTTTTAAAATTCCATATTTTTTATAAAACATCAATTATGAATCAAGTGTAACTTTCTCAAAACTAATTTTCACATAAATTTAGTAAAATATATCAAAATAATATTCGGTAAACCGGGTTCTGACAAACCTTTTTACACTTTTGTAAATCTCTTCAACAGTATATCTATATTAAAACTCTATCATTATAAATTAAAAACTGACTTCCAATGATTGTGTAATTTTATAGTGTTTATAGAGTGTTTAATTTGACAAAAAATATTATTATTGATATTATTAAAGACCGTGTTATTATAATTTACGTTTTTGTAAATTCATTAACGTTTAACACATATATTATACTAAATAGAATAAAAGCTATTTTTTTAATGTTATGTAATCGTTAAATATATCAAAGATTCTGTATTTTTGTTCATGAAAAACTTCACGTCTATTATGTACAAAACATTACAAATAAATTTAAATTCTATTTTGACCTAGAAAATATACAAATTTAATTACTCAGCATGCCATTGATTTTAAATAAACTAAGAGATTTTAGTTTTTAAAATAATTGTGTAGGCCGTAATTTTTCGATCGTTAATAAAGTAATTTTCTTAACTTTAACTTTAAAAAAATAAAAAATTCCTTGTAAAATTAACTTGTAAAAAGTTCAAATTACAGTTTTACATACTAGATTAACAGTTTATTTAACGTCAAAATTGCCGGTAATATTTAGATATTGTTGACTGAAATATTTATTGAAAATAATCAATACAAATTTTTCTGGTATTTTTTTTTTTTTTTTTTTTTTTTTTTTGCTTGCCCTCGATGGAGAATTTACAAAATATCTGTGTAATCCCTAGGGATATACCCGTTCTCCGTTTAGAATGAAAATGTCAATAACGCTTGGGTGAGTTAACCCGTAATATCCCGACATGTCAAGTCGAGAAATAGCCGGGCTTTACGGAGGAACTACTTCAATAAAATCTTAGCGTTTTTATAAAAATTGTAGTTTTGGAAATAACCAGTGCGAATGTTAAAGGTAATTTTGATACAACTTACATTACTATTTAAAAGGTTTGAATGCTTGTACGTAGCATTTCAACATTAACAAACATATCAGTACTGTATCGCAAGGAGAAAACCAATTTAATCTTTATAGTGTTAGTTGTTTTATCTTTGTATTGTAACAGTTCCTAATACTTCCAGTTGCTAAGGAAGTAAACTAGTGAATAAATACGAATACTCCTAATTTAAGTATTGATTATACTTCATCGAGTAATACGTAAACGTAAACCTAATTCTGGATCAGATTTACAGGAAATTTCAATTTGTAAAGTTGTATTTATTGATTGCCATTTTTACATTTAAAGTTGAGATTATTGAAAATATATAATATAATTAAGATATCAATTAGTTATTAAGAAGGCTCTTTTTAAATATAAGTATTATATTATTAAGAAATTTATGTTATTTATAAAATCTAAGTCTATAAAATAAAATACTTTGTATAAAATAAAGTATTAGTATGACTTTGGAAATACATAATTAACGATAATTAAATTATCAACTAACTAAATGCATAACTTTTTATTAGTTTAAATCTCCAAATCATATTTTATAATATTTTATTGATAAACAGTTTTGATTTGAATAATATATATAATAGTCAAGGACAGTATTTCTTTATGTATTGCGATCATATAGCACTTAAATATTACAAATAACAGCGAATTCAAAATCAACGAAAGTATAAAATGATTTCCATTTGAAACTGATATCTCGTAACTTAAATTCTTAGTTTAAATTTTACAAATAATATTTAGTTAAAGAAAATTTATATAGATGAACGCTATGTATTTTAAAATGTACTTACATAGATATTTTTTTAATTAGGTATAAAAATAATAAAAATAAATCTAAATTAATTTAAAACTTTTTTACATATTTTCTGTCATGAATGGTTCCATTACGTTCTAACAGATGAGAACAACTATCTGTATTTTCATTTCATCAAGTTCAAACTCATTTTAGAATGTGCAATCTTATGAATGAACGAGTTTATTTCTTATTAATGTGGGATATCGAGTTTACACCAAAAAGTTTGCTGTTTAAAATTAACAGAAGTAAAAAAAATATTTTCCTATTTATATTCTCATTCGTATTTACACGCCTTCTATACAACATAATTATGTACAGCGATTAGCCATGGTCAGCTAATAACATCTGCAGTCTAAATTCATAAAAGTGTATATATTTGTTTCGAATTTATATTAATCTAATCGGCCAGTTTATGAATAGTAACTTAAATATAGGTTCTGACTACCGTTCTTTGATATATAGATTGTGAGTTTATGTTTTTGAATTCAACTTAAAGTGAACCAATCATCCTGAAAAATTCCAAATAAAAGAACCTATAGTTTAAATTAAATTAGTCAGTATTTTAATTTATTATGTACCAATATCTGTATACAAAGTCTGGTTTGTTACACCACTTGTAACTCAAGAACGGCTGAACATATTTTAATTTTTTTATTTGATTTGTTGGATTTGTATCCGCCCCGAATAGCAGAATATCTATTAGAATATATTAAAAATACATAATTAAAATTAAACAAACAAAGTTATTTTAGGTTAGGCCTAGAATGATGAACTAACACAGCCATGTTATTTTAATGTATTTACATACATTACGATAGCAAACCAATAAAATAAAATAGCAGATACAACAGTAGATTCAAATGTATAATATATGTAGTAAAAATGAAATTCTGTTTGTTGGTAAGCTCATCACTTGAGAACGCCTGGACGAATTTGGCTATTTTATTTTATTTTTTTTATGTTTCGTAATTGTCCGAATTATGTTTTTATGGAAACAAAAATTTGAAAAGTTTCCCGGAAAATTTTCAAATTCGGGAAAACTGAACATCCTTTTTTCCAATAACTCAAGAATATAACTCACGAAACATCCGTTTTAATAAAATGCTCAGTAACACATTTTTGTTTACATTCATTACTGTAGCAACTTTACTTAGCATTTATAATCAGTTTATTATTCTTCAAAACAAACAGCTTTTTAGGTGAGATTCTCCAACTTAAAGCAAACAAAAACAAAACTCAACTAAACATACTTACTATACCATCTTAATTCAGTTCAAACATTAGTTGTTATATATTAGGTATATATATAAAACAGTTGATTTGGCTCAAAACTGAACATAATTTTAGGTTAGGCCTACAATGAACCAAAACACGATTATTTGCAACCAATTTAGCTAATTTAGAATCAGATTTCTTACAATTATCACAACTATCAGTTTTTTTTAGATTAGGTAAAAGCAAACAAAATGTTTACTCCATTATCTATAAAGGTTTACAAACTATAAAATATACATTTTCGTAGTTTATTATTAAGTGGCATAAAAACGATTTTACAATTCGATTACTTAAGTCAATGTAACGAAATGGAATAACTACCCTTTAAATTAATCCGAGCAATAGCAAAGCATTGCTGGGTCCACTAGTTTGTTATATATAGATAACATTTAAAAGTACTTTAAACAGGTTTTATCTCAAAATATGCTCTAACAATAGATTTTTTACCGCATTAGGCACCATCAGCAGACTGGTCTCCCGGTGTGTGGGACTCTCGTTTCGTCCGGTTTACCAACTAAAGCGTAACCTATTTTTCCAACATCCTTGTCAAACCAAATAAATACTTTTGCATTACATCAAACCATGACTTAACGTGCTTAGTTTTTGTATCTCTACTGTATTTTAAGGTTGTCCTCTTCTAGTACTCCAAGTATGTTTCTTCCTTCTTGCTCGGCAAAACAGCTCTTTCATACTGCGATATACTCTCCAGGCCAACTGGTTGGAGTACATTATTAGTGAAATTATGTTTCAAAGTGTTATTTTTCCAATAACTTCCTCCAGCCTGTGTTATTCTTGGGCCCACTGCGAGCATTAAGGCAAAAGAGTGAGCAGCCATTTTTAGACCCCAACACTTCTTTCAATTTAGCTATTTTAAGTAGACATATTCTGAAAAAAAACTGTGTCCTGTAAGAAATTGAGTATGTTAAAGACCACTTTGGGTGTTTTCTCTGCAGCCATTGCGCTGAGTCCCACTCCCTCCTGGTCTCATATTCCCTGACATAAAGCTATTGAATCTGATCTTGCTTCCAGCGATGCTAATTTTCGTATAATTATTGTGCTACGGTCTTATATTTCTTTTTTTAGGCCAGGAAATCATCGACTCCAAAAACCATGGCTTCAGATAAAGTGCGGTGAGGAGAAGTAATTCTCAAAGGGCTTGTACAGCCAATTCGTAATTTTACTTTGTATTTTTCTTTGATATATCTGCCAAATATAGTCTAGTAGAACTGACTGCACAGTCTCCGTTAGGAATCTTCTCTTGGTCTTGCTGGGGCCTCTGAGAACATTGATGTATTTATACATCGATGGCCGAGAATACACATCAGTCTTCTTCGCTTGTCAGAGGCGACTGAAATCTTCCTTTTTTCCTTCTGGATTTAATATTTGTAGGTTAGTATAATGTCTAAAGTTACACCCAGGTAATTGACTGTTCTGGTTGTCATTCGATCTTCGGTTCCAAATGTAACATTTACTATGATTCGTTTCCATTTAAGTATTAAAACTTCTGATTTTAACCCCAGTTTGAGGATTTGGTCCTCCGTCCACTTGCAACCCTTCTCATGACCTGATTCAATTTCAACTGCGCCAGTTCTGTACTACAACCCTTGGATTAATACAACGTACACGACGGTATACACGTTTCATCCGTCATCTCTGTTTGAAGAAGCGTATTGTACAGAACATGTCCTTACCCGAGATTGACCCTTGCACAACTTCATCTGTAATTATATTCCGGCAGAAACTATTATACTAGGCTAACTAGAGATTATATTCAAAACAGCAATTTGATTTAAACATTTCCAATCTATACTTTAGTGAAACAAACCTTTTTAAATGTATCAGCCCAAAGTAACTTTTTACCTAGACAGCTTGGCTTACATCTTTGGATATTACGTTGCAACGCATTCAAGCGTTATTGACGTTTTGATTAAAAGTACATCCCGTGAAACCCTTGCCATCGAATATTTATTCTTTCCCCCCAACTTACTTTGTATACCTACCACGTTATGAAGCAGACGCATAATGTACATTGCTGGGTATTAAATTCTTTAAATTAATGAACAGAATTTCAGCTGTATAATGACAATCTCTGAACTTTTTACACAAAATAAATTAATGACACACCGTAAGTACCTCACACATAAACTGCCACGAAACAATACTATAGATACTAAAATAAATCATAATCTTGTTTAAACCCTAATCATTCTAAATGGTAGAAACATCTATAAAAGTATTAATCCACAACCATAATATTTGTTTAATACTTTTTTTAGATATTCCCAATGTTTTCTAGTTTGAAACAACGATATTGCGATTTATTAATATTGATAAAATACACAGAACCAGCATATTAAGTAATGTGGGAACAAAATAAACCAGTTAAGTATTAACGTTTTAAACAAGTTTAGTTTTACGAATTATAAAAATGTTTAACATAACACTTAATTGTCATGGTATGTCTTTTACACATCCTAGTAAATTATTTCGCAGTGCTATTTAAAATGTAATAACATATTTATACTTTAAAAATCAATTTACTACTTTATAAAGAACAACTTTTATATAATTATTTTAACTAACAAAGCACAAACTTCATAGTAAATGTAATACATACAAAATAAACCTCAGTAAACCAAGTTAGTGGTGAAGCTATTTAATTATAATAAGGTTGTTCCCATGCTGATCACGGAGTAGACTCAACGGTTTCCATTAGTTTTACTGAAGCTGAACAAAAACTTTAAACGTATTTTTTACAATATTAGGTACTATGCTTAAATTACAATTATAAAACCTGAGATATATTTTATATCATCCTGAATCTTGTACTTCTGCATGTAACGTACAACATACAAACTTAGGTTCTGCCTATATAATACATCTATTAATCAAATATACACATGCACCTATATGGAAAACTAATTTATTGCTTGTATATACCTTAATTTAAAAAATGTACATAGCAAGTTTTCTTTGGGAGTAGGTGAAATATTTCAAAACTTTCCATGTTGGTAAATAGCTTTATATCTTAGTCATTTGGACTTTCAATGAGATACTTTCAAAAAGTTAGACCCATTTTAGAATCAAATCCTCCTACATGACTGAATCCTGGTTAAAATGGCTTGTTTTTATCCGTCCGTATTCCAATCGCCGTCCTTCACAAGGTAAAATGTATCATTAATATTACCTTGTGAATTTTACATGAATCAAGTGATTTAACATTTCTTTCAAAATTTATTTTAAAGTTTAAATATCCTTTGTGATAACACGCCTGTAAACTTATAGTGTTTTACAAATGTTAATTTGTCGGCTTCATTTTAAATTTTTCTTGGTATGGTTTATAAATTTACAGAAAGAAATTATGTTTTGAAAGTTTAGCCAAATTCGATTATTTTTTTGAGCTAAGGGAACAAAAACAATTTGAGTTTTAAAAAAACGATAACTCTTATGTGTCATGAATTTTGTTTGTAAAGTTATAAGTTTTTGAGATATTTGACACTAAACATTTTAAATTACCTACATTTTAAAAGTATACTTAAAACGATCTGGTTTGTTGTACAATGATAAAAGGATACGTAACAAATATTTACACCAAATTTGAGGTTAACATCTCTTTCTATTTCGAAAGACATTAAGTGTCTGGTAAAAAAAACACAAAGAGGAGGATAAGTAGAAAATAATGATTTCTGGACATATGTTTATTGAAATTTGTCTTTTTATTTTCGCCTATAGAATAATCCGGTGAGATTTGTAACACTGTTTTCTAGGCACCAATTAAAAATTAAAATTAGTTTTGTCCAAATTTAAAATGCATGTTACATTTCATATAAATGAAGAAATCTTAAAGTAAATACGTTAGAGGAAGAGAGAATTTACGGATCCTATTATTTTTCCAGCACTGTTAGAAGAGATAAGAGCAATCATTGTAAACCTGTTTGAAATTTAATTCAAAAATTTACATTGAAATTAATCTCGTAAAGCTGTAATAATAGTGAGAGAATGGATCGTTTGAAATAAATTTAAAATAGTGTAACTGTATTATGTGCCTTCTAAATTATACAATTATTGAATTATACACAAATTGGTTTTACCTTTTAGCTTAAAACTAACAATTGTTAGTATCAAATAATCATGAATGCATGTAGGTTACTAATTGCACTACTCTTAATAAAAAATAATAAAATAATAATAATAATATGAAGTGCTATTGACATTATATTGAAATACAGTTGCTCAGTTAATTTAAATGTATTACTGTTTTCGTATGCATTGCCTGTAAAATGATACAATCTATTTATTTAATTTTACAAATTTTGAAAAGAGTTATTCACAGTTATGCCAGTCTATTTAAATTAAAATTAATCATTAGTTTTCCTTTCTTGCTGAACTGTTAACGTATGCAATATACAGGGTGTACAAAAAGTCCCGCACTGGTTTAATATTTCGTATACAAAGAAAATTTGAAGGTAGATGTGATTGTGGAACCTATTCTATGTAAAAATAACTATTTTATTAAGATTTCAAGAAATTTATCCACCATCTTAAATCCACCATTTTGAATGTAAATTGTTTTTTTTTTAATGGGAAGGTGGTCATGTGGTACATTATTTCGATGTAGAATTTCAAGAGAAAACCAACGGTGAAATTTGCATACCAATGTCTTTAACCGATTTAAAATGGTGGCCAAAAAAAATTAAATCTTGTTTTCCGATTTTGCCCCAGTTTGCTGTAATTTTTGTTTTTTTTACTGATTATTATTCTTTTTGGATTCAAAATTAAATAAGCTTTCAAGCGATATAAACACAACGATATTTGGAAAATATTAAAAAAATTTGAGTTACAGCCATTTTGATTTTTCAAAATTGTTTTCGAATGGTTAAACCAAATATCGTTGTGTGGCATATCTTTTTAAAGCTTATTTAATTCTAAATCCAAAAAGAATAATAATTACTATTAAAAAAATAAAATAGTACAGCAAAATGGGGCAAAAGCATAAAACACGATTCGTGAAAAATTACAGATTAATTAGATACACATCAGTAATACATCATAAAAAAAACAATTTAAAACCAACATACTTTATATTGGCCTACCTAACTATGCTGACGGCGATTTTTAACTCGGTAAATGTGTATAATTTGAACGGTTATTAAACTGTACGCCTATTTGTTAAAATTTTGTAGGCCTATACATCTAAATAAATATAAAAATATATATTTTAATTGCTTTTTATTTTATAATAATAGATCAAATGCTTTAGAAGATAGTAATATAATGCAGAATTTAATATTGGAATATGTTTATGGTATACGAAGATGTAGCATACGAATGTTGCCGAAGTTAAACGAAGGAGTATCTCTTCTTTAAATTTGTATAAATGAGTATAATCATAAACAAGGTTGTAATTATATTAATTGTATAACCTCAAAGCAAATCTTATAACGCATTGTAGCCTACATTATTTCTTTAACATTTAAAATATCAAATTCACAAAAGACTTATATTATTATTATTGATTGAAGTTGTAAAGATTACCCCAAAGTATAATCTATGCTAGGTATTGTTTAAGTATTTCAGATGATGGGCGAAATCAGTTATTATATTATTTTATGCTTACTCATGTACGTACGTATGTAGGAGTACACTCTATTTTATAGGAGTTGATTATTTTTTGTGACTTTTATAATGTCTGCAGCTCCTCAGACGGACTTCGGCATGAGAAATTTGCTGTGTACTTAATACAATTTATCTTATTTGATTATATTTTTATATTCTCGTGTAGTTAGAAATGATTCCTGGAAAAATCGTTCCCAAATAAAGCACTCTCATTAATTAATTATATAATTATTAAAATACATTAGAATACCAGTGTGTGCCTTATTTCCAGAGTTATCTGTGAAATAAAATTACGTATATTTATAAACATTATGTTTTTAGTCAATACGAATTTAAATAATGTTTGTTATTAAATTGAAGTAATGCTATAGTACAAAATATAAGTTTACAATATAAGATTAGGATTGTGGATGAGTTTTAATTTGGTTGGGTGAGCATAATTTTTGTTTTTCGCATCTGGTGTATGTGAATGTTGATATCTTGTATTTAGATTTGTTTCCCATGGGGTTGTATGGTTATTTATTTGTATAACCCTCCCCCTTTACCCCGTTTTTTGGTTGTAAGTTTGCTTTAAAATGTTATTGAAGTAGCACTTACAAATAGCACTTCAAGTGTCCATTTTTTCTACAATTTGTGCAATATTTTTGGTTTATTTGGGTGTATGGTCTGCTTTGGGTTTTTGTATCTTGTGGGTAAGTTTTCACGTTTTGATTGAAAGAGCATTGTTAAAATGATTGTCCATTTTACATTATGTCACAATAATACTGTCGTAAGAAATATTTGTCTGTTGGGCGATTGTTTTTATTGCTGATTGAGCGCTTGTTTCTTGTCCTGTGTTGATCGTTATAAAGTTGATAGTTTTTTATGAATTCTGGTCTTGTTTTTGTATGTCTTTTGTTAAATTACGTGTTGTTGTTACATCGGGGTGTTTCATTTTGATGACGTTGTTGAAATGTGGTTAGTTTATGGTCTCTTTGACTTAAGTTTACCCCTAATGTGTGTATGATTTCCGTAAGTTGTTCTAGCTTATTTGACATTGTTTTTACGTTTTCAAAATGTGTGGTACTTGTGTTTTTTTGTGATTTCCATAATTTTTAAATGTTTTTGTTTATTTAGGGTTTGTTGAAATTCTTGGTATTCAATTTTCCTTAAGTTTTCTGGTAATTAGTAGAGTGTACTATTTTCCATTGTTATAATGCGTTCGAAAATGTTCGGTCCTAAACCCTGTATTATTTAGTAGGTCTAAGATTAAAGTGCTGATATATGCTTCGTGTTTCAATTTTAATATCCCTACTCCCCGAGATCTGTCTTACAATTAAAAAAATTAAAACTACTTACATTTGTTTCAACATTTCTCCTCTCCTTTCTCTCACACTGACTTAATTAAATTAATTCTGATATTTTATTAAAATTTGGTCGCCGCACTTTCATCACACACTAATATACCGCCCGACACTTTCACGTTTTGGATACCTTCCAGGAATGATCTTTGTCCACTTCTTGATGGATATTTTTAGACTTGCTTAATTGATTTATACTGAATTTAAACTTGTTTAATTGATTTATACTGAATGTAGATTACTTGATGTTTACTTCTTGATGGACATTGTGTGATAGACCGCCTTTTTCTCGTGTTCCTTTCCCACCTTCTTTTTTGTCGCCTCTACTTGGCTCACCTTGGTTGGTCCGTTTGAGTATTGAT
Source organism: Philaenus spumarius (assembly GCA_018207615.1). Classification (NCBI taxonomy): domain Eukaryota; kingdom Metazoa; phylum Arthropoda; class Insecta; order Hemiptera; family Aphrophoridae; genus Philaenus; species Philaenus spumarius. The sequence goes on along the minus strand of JAGFPH010004596.1, from coordinate 63,173 downwards.
TCCTCATGATTGGCTAACGATTTGGGTACATTTGACATTATTTTATGCGGTTACAGATGTGGCCTACGTGCGTGGAAATGCTGGCGTATGGCCTTGAGTTTGTAACCTAATACTGGACATCCGTTTAGGGCTTCCGCTATACGATGAATTGCCTTCTAATTTAGTTTGTGTTCATTTGTAAATTTATTTCTTAATAATTATTATTTTAATATTTTTTATAAGTTCTTATCAGTTGCTAGTATTTACCAACAACCCTGACAACCTGTACTACCTTAACACACCATAGACTAAATTATACATTGGGATTAATTTTACAACTTTAATCAAAACAATCTTCTTATAAGTAAGATTTATATTTGTAAGTTGGTAATGTAAATGGATATGAGCTATAAATCTAAAGTAGATTATAATGTGTTACATGACTTGCTTTGATAGTTAAATGAATATATATTTAGCAGCAGCGACAAAATGTCAATATATGATACTTTTTGTATTTTGTTGTAAGAAATAAATGAAACATTTTCAGTTGAATAACTTTAAGGAAAATATAATAATACATTTTTATTGTTTTAGGGGTTATCACATTTTCACCCCTTAGCTCAATGCGACAAAATGTAAATCAGTTTAATTGTCTATATATTGTAAGAAATAAATATATAAAATTTCAGTTCTCTAGCTTGAAGGAAAGTATAAAAATTAATATTTATGTTTAGGCTTGTTTTAACAATTAAATCAAAATTTATTCTAGCCTATGTTACTCAACGACAGTGTAGTTTTTTATTAGTAAAACTATTTTTTTCAATCTGTTCATTAGTTCCAGAGATTAAACCCTACATACAAACAAATAAACAAAAATCTTTTGCCTCTTTATAATATTAATAATAATGACCCCAAGACTAAGATGGTAAAAAATGTTAAATGTTTAAATCAAATTATTTCGTATATTTTATAACAGCAGTTATAATAAAGGTTATAAGAACCAGCAAAACTCAGGTCTACACTTTAATAAAAACCTAACCTGAAAGTTAGAAATTGTAATAATTGTTTCAAAGTTTAAAATCAGCTAATCTAAATATTGGAGCAAACAGCTGTTGTATCTGTTATTTTATTCAACTGGTTGCTACGGTAATAAATGTAAACACATCTGATAATTCATCAGTCTAGGCCTAACCTAAGATTTTTTCCGACTAAATTTACAAATATTGAAATAAAAAAGGTGTTTTGTCAAAATAAATTATAGCCTATGTTACACAGGGATAGTGTAGCTTTTTATTGGTAAAACTATTTTTTCAATCCGTTCAGTAGTTCTAGATACTAACACCTACATACAAACTAACAAACAAAATAACAAAACAAATAACAAATTTTACCTCTTTATAGTATTAGTTAGTATAAATAGGAACAACTATTCAAACTAAACATTGTGTTTACTTTTTATATTTTACATTTTAACTTAAAGATAATATTCTGCAAATTTCCAATTATAATTCAAAAAGTTGGTAAAGTAAGAGCATAAGTTCTAAATAGTAATATGGAAAACTATATGTATTTTCTGTTAAGTATTATGTATAGTTTACATACTCAATGCATATATGTAAAACAATGTTCACAATGCACTAAAATATAAAAACATATCTTATGTATATATTAATCAAAAGTTGTAGAGCTCTCATGTATTATGCAAAAGTTGCACTACACTAACAAAGAGCAGTGACGAAAATACAAAACATACTTTTACTTTCTGAAAAGATAAAATCTTAAATCTAATCTGAATAGCTTAGTCTTTATTTATTTTGTGTAACAAAAACTACATATTGTATCTACATAACATTTTAAAGTTTAGGAAACTTATGCAATTCTAAACATCTGTGTAATTAAACAATTTCCAGGCAGAAAAGTAAACATATTGTATCAAAGTAATTTGTTTGAATATTTTTAACACATATGCAATGATTTAATTAACATAGATGGAATAATTAAATAAAATTTTGGTTTGTTTAGACAAATATTAAGAAATTATTTTCTGAAGTTTCGTATTACAAAATAAACAACTTTTTAAAGATTAGTAACTTTACGTGCATTATTGAAGTAACTATATTCCAACAAGAACCTTCTTTTAATAATGGTTATACCAGAAAACGAGACAACAAAGTATTATAAAAACAATTTTGTGGAAATATTTGGTAAAAATTAATAGCAATAAATACACATTAATAGCAAAATAATATCTACAGAAAAATTATCTATTTATCGTTTTGTCTTTTGTAAGTATCCAAACAAATTTTTCCAGTACACACAAATTTAATTTAATGACAGAAAATCCTTGTTAACATTAAATAAACTTACACTCAAAGTAATGAACACATTGAACGTCAATTTTGACTTTCCTATAGATCATTTTGCTAACTAGTAATAAAATGCTACTTTTGTTTGATTAAATATCTTACTGACATTGTTTTCTTAAAATTTCAAAACATTTAAAGATTGATATACAAATAAAAGTAATGTTCAAAACAACAAAATTTACAGCATACCATAACTCTATGGTATACATAACCGGTTTTCTACCATTCGATTCTGAATAGTAAAACCGTGGACAAAATGTTGCTGACAAATTGAATTCCCGATTACTTTTGGATTTTGAATAAATCCATATTGATGAGTGTTGTATTTTCTTGCTATACCAGACAATACACGTTCAGTAACTATGACGCCAAAATAAAATAAACGATTAATTCCAGCAGTGAGAGCTGTGCATATTTAAACTAAGTAGGTGCAAGAGTAGTAGAGTTAGTTAACTTTACAAATGATTAGAACTAGCTGTCTAAATACTGTATTTTTGTAAAATCATTTATTTAATGTAATCCACATTAAAAACTAATTTTCCAAAAACAGATAATTTAATATTTTACGTGTTAGCTACAGTATACAATACTTTAATTATTATAATCTATATTCCCAACGACATAATTTAAGTGAAGGTTAAAATAGTCCATTAGTGATGTTTAAAATAATTTTGTTATTAATTTTCTACAATCATATATATATTTTTATGTCACTAATAATTAAAATAAGTTAATCATAAACGTATACAATACATAAAGCTTAAAGTATCGCACTTCTTTATATTCAGTCGCAAGGGACTACTTAAAAACTATGTATTGTTAGTCGGATTAAAGTAATAAAGCTTTCAATTGTTAACTAATAAATAATCTGTAATACTTAATCAAAGAGATATTGTCACCTTTGTTTTATTGTGTTTTTTGCTAATATTGCACAATAAACGTGTATAATTATACTTTTGACGTAATTAAGACATTAACTTTATTAATTGGTCTTGCAAGTAGTTATTACCTGTGTTTTGTTCCTATATAGTTAGTTGGACCCATCATAAAACTTATAGACGCTTATGTGCTAATATCCTTTGTCCAATACTTATAAAATTCGATAGGAACTTAAACTGGCTACAAATATTGTAGAAGTAACGTTGTTTTTACTTTTTACGGGTTTTTGGTTAATTATTATTTAAAATGTTTAAAAGAAAATAATTTTGA
>JAGFPH010004596.1:30055-55670 GCA_018207615.1 Philaenus spumarius | reverse complement strand
TTTTTGGTTAATTATTATTTAAAATGTTTAAAAGAAAATAATTTTGAAACCAATTATTTGGAAAAAGTTTAATATTTTAATCAAACTAGGTATTTATTTACATCAATCGGTTAACCAGTTACAAGAGACTTATGAATATTTAGTAGAAAAAGCAAATGGCTGATAGTTTATAACATTTTCGTTTCCTGACACAAGTTTATATAAACTTTTATTCTTTGTTATGACCTATATGAGCACAACCTTATTTATCTCATTTTATTACAGCGTCACCTTGTATAGCTTATGGACTATTGTGTAATAATTCCAAATGTTTAAAAGCTACACAAACTTGTCTTCTATTTATGCAGTATAAGTTAATAGAAAGGAAGTAATAGCTTTTTACCTTTAACTTTCTAGACAGCTGTAGATACGGAAGACTATCAGGTGTATTTGTATTTGCTTAACATATATTTTGCCTAAATAAATTTGTTAACTCATTATTATAGAGCGTATCTAAGATTAAATGATACCACCCATAAAAAAATAAATATATATATTTGTACAACCTTAAAAAAAAATCCATAGTAAACAAATAGTTAGAAAACATAAACAAACATTACGTAAACTATTAAAATAACCTTTATATTGTTGTAATACAAGTGGCATGGAAATACAAGATGACATTAAAATAAGAACACAACAATATGTTTTCGTCAGTAAAAAATAGAAACTTAATAGGCTGTGGCGTTTACTTGAATGCAATTCAAGAAGGCGTATACAAACTTAAATTAACCAATACTCACATAAATCAGCAATAGTAATACAACTAATAATAAACTCACTATATCATAAAAAAAATAAGTAGATTAATTTAAAAACACTAATTATAAAAAATATCAAAATTACATGTGTAACTATGTAGATATTTGTAACAAAATACAGGAATAAATAATGTTAAGATAATAATTAATAAATCTTAACCAAGCAAAAAGCTGTTGTTTGTTTACAAAGTTTTGAAGGCAAGACATGTTCTTTGTGTAAACCGAGTAAGTGTTGTCTAAATGAAAATATTACGATACACTGTGATACACAATATTTATTTTCTAGTGTGGTAAGAAATGATTTATTAATTTCACTGGGGTCTAAAAATGAATATTTTACATGTTTCTTATCCAAATACTAAATAGAGTAATTTATTTTTTGTAAAATAAAAGATTATTTATCATTGCTAAAAGCATTTCTAATAATAACAACGGTTTATATATTTCATTATGCTTATTTAAGTGTATAATAATTAAGTAATAGGAGTGCATATCAAGTTATTTCGAGTTAGGGGAGTGAATATAAAAACTAAAGTTAAAATTATTTTAAGGTTTTCATACAAATTTAAAAGATACAAAATCGATTATGCTATAAATTATTATTATAGATAGATTAATCTAAACTATATACTTATGCACCTCAAAAACATTCCTTATATGCACTCGCTAAGAATTTCAGCAAGAACATTAAATATTTAAATGTATGAAGCTAATGTAGAAACTCGCAGGAGTATAGAAATTAAGTGTTTATTTTGTATTGTTTGCTTTACTTTAAAGAGTTAAGAAGTTTATATTATAATAAACTGAACAAAACCAGATAACTTTTTTTTAATTAAGTACAGTGCTTTATAATAAAATTACTGAAAAATTCCTGCATAAATATTGTGGGCACAAATTTTTTCCAGACTGCTTACTGAGAAACACAAAAAAAAAGAATGGATAGTGTTATGACATTTATCTCTTTGTAACAAACTTTCCTCCCACTATTTCATCAACCACACTAACTTACCTTTATTTATTTCGCACCAGTCAAACACACAGTTCATCCACTCCACGCCAATCAAAGCAGCACTGTTTAGAATAAAAAACAACGTTACATCCAATACACAAAACTTAATTTCACCCCCGTGAACATTAGACTAAACTTATCCCATAATGATAAATCTAGCTTTAGAGAACAGCTGTTTTTATCTGTAAAGCGGAGGGAAAGGCTTGGAACAACGGTTTGATTGACTTGTAAATGAATGACTTGCGTACTGAAGCACACAGCATGACGCTGCTTTCTGTACAGAAAATTATGTTTAACAAAATCGACCATGTAAATCTCATCTCTCTTCTTTAATGTAATAAATCTTCAAACTGCAAGAGCCAGTTCTGTTATATTGTAATAAGTTTAGTTATATCTGGTCAATCTATTCAAAGCTGTCTACATTAATTGCTGTAATCAATCCTTTTCAAGTTATGTTACCATTTCATTTTTAAAACAAATTTCTTGATACAAGCTTAATTGTTTTGATTTGAATAGTTGATATTTCTTTTACTTAATAATCAAAAATAAAATAAAATTTAAGTTGCTGTATTCTGAAGTTAATTAAAACGATTTTTTGCAACCATTTTATTTTCAAGCATATTTGTTAATACAAGTCTTCATTATTAATTACAACCATTCTATTTTCAAGCATATTTGTTAATACAGGTGTTCACTATTAATTTATTACAGTCATTCTATTTGCAAGCATATTTGTTTTGTTAATGCAGGTTTCTATCAATAATAAATTAACATTTATTTCTTTAGCGCTTAAAGATAAATCAAAATTATTTCATGCATATATTTTTAATTCTAAAGTTAATCTGTAAATTCAAGTAAAAAGCAACCATTTCTCAAAAATCAACCAGTGCAGATATATTTACTTTACTTTTATTGACTTCTGCAACAAATCCTTGTCCCAGTCACGAGTACAGTTTAACCCAAAAGTTTACCCGAACATTCACAAGTGCTAATTTGGAAAAGTTTTGACTGACTTTTGAAAAATTACGACCTGATGCCTACAACTGCACTATAGCTACGTCAGGTATTTGTTTTTACCTTTTGTCAGAGAGAGCTATATTAATTTTGATGATCATACTGTTATAGAAGACTTTTTGTATTTAGTCACAGCGTAAATATCCCTCTCTCCATTTCTTTAGAAGCTCCCGGATCTAGCGCTGCATCTTCGTTTAGGGAGCCTCTGGAGAGCAGAGGGCGTAACTTCTTTTTGCGATGAAGAAGAGGATGCACTTTTGGACCACATTTTAGATGACCATAGAATCAAATGGGTGATTTATATAATTGATTTAAATGATATCGACGTACACAAACTGAAATAACTCCATGATTAGTGTTTAATAAAAATTAATTAATTACGTAAAACATTAGCGCAATGTTAAATGAATAAAATTTAAAAGTTTTCTGAAGATTTCGACCCTATCTTTATTACTTTAGTTTTGTTTACCATCGCATAACGATTTATTTCAATATGAATTATTTTATTTTTACTACGCTTATCTAGTAAGTATTCAATTGAAAGATACTTCTGAATGAATTTTCGGAATATTTAGAAAAACATAGACAAATTTGTTTGTATACTACTACTTATATTGTTTTCAAAACGATGTCGTGTTGATTTATATTCGAAACTTTCATTCCCTTTATAAGAGATAATTTAATAACCATGCAAATTTTAAAATTATTTTAATAAAATACTTTACGTTAATTTTAGCTAACTCATGTTCTTGGCTGTTCTGCCATCTAGCTTCCCAGTAGCGCAAAGGCATGTCGTTAGGCAGGTGATGAAGGCTTGGGTATTCGAACAGGTGTCCGCTATCCATCCTGGACAACAGACAGGGGGGGGGGCATATATGTCGTCATTAGCTAAACCGATTAGGTGTAGATGGGCCTGTAGGAAGTCTTGTCCTGTGGTTTTTCGAAAACGAGTGAAAGCTGTGGATCTTTCTAGGTTTCTTGGAATCGGTCCATCAGTGGCTAGGCACTTCCACCTTTTGCCATTGGATAGGTGATTCAGGAGATTCTTATTCGCGTTGTTGATGGCGACTGTTATCCGGTTTTGGGCTGTTCTTACTGTCGCAGGTGCTATCGGTTGTTTAGTTGCTGCTCCATGTTCACTATATTATCAGATGTTTTATTGCCTGGGATCTCCATTTTGCAGGGAATCTATTGGTGATTCCCAGTGACCAACCCAGCCAGAATCGATAAGTTCTGTCAGCTTGGCTCGGCAGTTGTCGGTTCGGTTACTATCAGTAGGGCTGTTTTTGCTTGGAGCGGAAAAAGTGGCTTAGGAATTAACCATTAATATAACTTGGCTTTTGTAGATGGTTGAGGTTTGAAGACTAATAGCTGCTTCATGCATTGCGCATACCTTTCCATCATAATTACTTTAATTAAAAATAACGTGATTAAATAAAGTAAGATTCGTTTTTGTTGGTACCAAGTCATGGTTGTTTAACTAACAATAAATTACCACGTGACCTATTTCTTCGTTTTCACTAACGCGTTTCAGAGCTTATGCTCCATCCTCAGAGTATATCACTCAATCAGAGTGAGGCGGCAATACACTAACATTTAAAGTCGCAGACACACATAAAACATTTACAAAAACACATAAAACAACACGACACACACTGTGGGCACTGTTGCAATGCTGTCGGACAACTAACGTCTCATGTACAGCTTTGCAGTAGGCCTGTATTGTTTATTTAAGATCGGTATCATTGATCTTGATAGCCGTTTCGTATATTGTGTTCAAAGAAAAGCACAATTGATCGTTCAATAATACGCCCTTATTGTCTGTAAATTCTTTATAAATTTCATATTCTTCGATGGCATCCATATATTTTCCTTTTCTGCAAAAAATATGTAATGGTTCCAAATTATTATAAAAATATGTTTACGAATGGTCTTTATCAGCAAGGTGGCGTGCATAATTTTATCTAATGCCATTTATGTCCTTTTTTGCCTTTTCTTTAAACCTTTGACCAAATATTCGTCCTGTCTGACTTATATAGAATTTATTGCAACAGTCACATTGCAATTTATAAATACCTGTTTTTGGTTATAAAAGGTTTTTGTATTGAGGGATATACTCTGAGGTGGAGCATAAGCTGTGAAACGCGTTAGTGAAAACGAAGAAAGAAGTCACGAGGCTGAGCCATACAAGGACACTTATTGTTAATTAAATAAATTAAACTTAAATAAATCTATAATGTGTTCTTTTAAAGTTTTTTCATACATAATGTCTTTAACATTATTACAAAATATTAAACTAACTCGACTTCTAAAAAAATCCTTTATTTTTTAAATGAATTTCAACTACTAAGTCCCCATTCTCATTGGTACACTTAAGTTACAAATAACGTATTATTAAATTGCTAGTTGTAGCTCAATTGTCGTTAGGAAAGAGTTATAATTTGATAGTTTTAGTAGTAATAATAATATTAAAACAAACCAGGAATCTGGGAAAGCAGGTAATTTAGTTGCGATAAAGAAAAAACACGCTTCCTTTCTTATTAAAAACTATGATGAAGTAAATGCATGCCAATTCAGTTACGCTTTAACCACTGATGTAAAAACTACGTTGTAATATTGTTTAAATGTTATCTGTAATTCCGTATAGTTACGTAAATTAGCCGAATCTCTTAATGTAACCTTAAGGTTCTAAATCATTACCAATGTCTCAAAGTGGAAATGTGCAAGTCACAAATATTGAAAATAATTCGGGATTAGTGACAAAGTATTACGGGAGGAATGGAGACAAAAAATCACTGGAGCTACAACATGTTCCAGCACCTGGAACTGTCGGTGACTAGGTAGTCCAAAAATCAATAGAAATCCGGGCCTAATCATAGAACAGCAGGAACTCCTTGTAGGATCTCTCATAATTTCCACCCATTGTACCCTTTATATAACTCAATTTAAGGAATATCGGCAAAATGGACAAAAAGTTTATATTAAGGTAAAATTAATAATTAATAAAAATAAAAAAAAATAAAAATTTATTTTTAGGTAATTTTCTATCTTTAAAAAAAATTTAAAGTTATAGTAAATTCTAAACCCAATTAATCGAAAAAAACGATAATTTCAAAATCTATAATTAAGGTTAAATTAGAAATCAGCGTCTATAATGTAAAAGTGTATCTTTATTGTTTGTTAAAACAAAGCAGAATATGAAAGTAATTTTCTTCAAAGTTCAAATTAAAAGCTTTGAAATCTTTAGAAAATATCTGCTCATCTGAAAGTGATTAAAATATATTCGTGTTAGTTTAGTTTAGACTTAAAGCTGGTATAAATAATTGAAATAATCCAAACGGTACTACTTCAGAAAGGGTCAGGACATATACCATTACTTTAAGTTAGAGTTAGTTAGAGGAAGTTGTTGGGAATAGTATAGTAGGGAGTGATAAAAGTAGAGTACGTTACTACTTCTTGCTAAGGCTTTTACTCAGTTTAGTCAATTGTAAGGAAATGCTATCCTGGAGAGTGTGTCCCATCGAGTGTTCAGTGATCAAAAAGATCGGGTCGTCGCAAGGTGTCACTGATAGAGAGTAATAATTTCTCAGTTGTAGTCACTGATAAAGAGTTATATGTGTTATTTTTCGCTGAATGTCACTGATATAGAGTTATAATTTCCTAGTTATTGCACAAGTGCCACCGAGGATGACCATCTTGAAACGTGTATTTTACGAAAAATAAACGTAAATTCGTGAAAATGTTGTTAAGTCATACATTTTGAAATAATTTGTTAACAATAGCTCTTTAATACGTATTGTAATTCATTTTTATTTAAATTAGTCCATATCAAGCTCATTTTATAATAAAGTTAAATGAAAGTGTAAATTAACAAGAAAGTATTTCAGAAATATAAAATAAATACTAATATCCACACAACATTATTAATAGGAAATGTATACCTGTATTTTTTTATTGGACATTTCATTTTCTTATCAGATTTGTATTCAACTTTTTTTGTGTTTAGTATTTTCGGAAAAAACTAAGTTTGTTGCAATATATTTTTATGTTTTAAATTTAGCTAAGCACTGATTAAAGAAATAACAATGATATCTCAATTATGTGGGGTCTTCAGTGCCCTTACAAATAAACTAAAAAAGACAAACTAAAAATTAGTTAGAGATTTTGACAAACGATTTACGGTAGGATCAATGAGAGTTTCACGCTTATCTTTAAAGATTTATTGATCCTTTCAAATTATGTAATTAGACTATTTAAATAAAAAATTATTCTCCGATTTATATACAACTTGTATAATGTGTAAAGCATTGTCTAGATCTGATATTATAATTTATATAAATATGTATATATATATATATACATATAAATACATTTGTAAAAACTATAATTTTAGTTTATAAAAAGAACTATAACGTGTCATTTAGTAAAACCCAAAATGTTATATTAACATAAATCATTTAAATTTTTACAAACTAACATATTTAGAGGTGCATCTAAAATGTATATTAAATATAATATTTTTGTTTTAATTGTAAATGGTATTGAAATAGAAACTATTGGAAAACTAAAACAAGTAGATCTCACATGGAATTTACAGTTAGTTTTAAAGCATTTGTATGTTTAAATTTCATTTAAATTTAGTACATTTTAAAAAAATAAATTGACTCAAAACCTGTTAGTGTTAACAGCTGCTGTATTATTAACGATGTGTGTTTGAGTTTAAAATATATTTTAATTTTCGTTTCACAACATACGGCATTTGAGCTAAAGCATAGTCTACGTTCATAATAATAACAAATATTAGTAAATGGTAATTTAGTTAGTGTACATAACATTAATTTCATACTTCTTTAGTAAGTCTATGTAACACACAAATAGTATTTAGGGACAAAATATATTACTGTATTTATAATAGTACCTTTTATTATAATTCGCCGAAACATAATTAAATCTGAAAAATTTACACAGAAAATAACTAACGTCTATAACAAGATTGAATCCTATGATGTAAAATCGACATTTTAAAACCTCAGTGCTGAAATTTTTTAAATAATTTACACACAAAGTATGACGGAAGTCAACCTAAGCAACGCGTATTTCGTAATGTGCAATAATTTGTACCAGTTACGTTTTATCTGAGCTTTAAGAATTGTTTGCTGAATCTGTACTCGACAGTTTCTATTCCATGCATTATTAATAAGAACTTGAGTACTTCGGCTTTACTGATTCTCATTACTTTGCAAATTTTCAAGAGTTACTTCAGTCTTTTATGGTAAACGATCCCTTAATATAGCCTAATTTGTTATTTAAATTGGTTATCCAGTCTTTAAAGAATTTTGTAGTCTTAATTTTATAACAAACATCAATTTTCTTTTGTTGAAACTGCGTAAATAATATTAACTTAAATACAATTCTAAACCAAATGTACATTTTAGTGATCGTGAAGACACTTTAAAGAATCAGCATTTGATTGCACCTGCTTCACAATACATTTCAGTTTAAGGTCACTTATTTGACTCGTAATGATATCATTATATATATTGTAATATTTTTTTTTCATATTTCTATCACTCAAAATTATATAATTATAAAGTATAAATTATTATGCATACGTTTCTTTCTCATAATATGGTCTAACTCACGTCACATTCATAAAGGAAAAGCTTTCGGTAGCTTTCAAAGTATTTTTTAGAAACTTAAAACACATTTATAATATAAATTTACTTCTCCCCGAGGAAAGATGGTTTTACAAATATTGTATATAAAGTTGTACTTTGGACCACTTTATGCAAATATTTTATTGCGCATGTACAAAGTTTTATGAGAAGTGTACCCATGCACTTATATCCTGTAAATCCTTTGTGTGTGTTTTATGTTTTCTAGTGGATCCGAACCTGCTGTTTTCGCTCACTAACCCCAGCGGAGACCCAAGATGAAGCCAATGCCAAACGGTTATTGGATACTCTGAAATTTTCAAGGAAATGACAATTGCGCTGTGACCTGTACATAGGTAATGTAAGACAGATTTCGAAATATACACGACAATACCCATTCATTCGATTTACGGCGTGCATTATTATTTTACAATTACTATTCAATTTAAATAATAAACATTTAAACCTAAATTTATTATTAGAAAAAAATAATAACAAAAACAATATAATATGTAACACCAGATGTTTGACTTATAATACGGTAAGAAATTTGTTTGATTTTACCTAATAGAAAAAAAAACTGATATTTTTTAGGAATAACTACCTGATTCTATATTTTGCCAATTCGATTGCAAATGGAAATGTTTTATTTCACTATTGAACTATGGCGAAACCTAAAATTATGTTGAATTTTTTAAATAAAAATCATCAGTTTTATTTATAATATGCAACAACAGATGTTTCAATTGAATTATAAAACAGTACTAATTTTCGTGTATTTGTTTTTTGCTTTTAGTTTTTAATCTAACCTAAAAACGCCGTTGTTTGTGAAGAATAATACACTGATTATATATTTTCTATGCTGGTTGCTATGGTCATGAATGTAAACAAGCATGTGTTGCTAAGCTATTGATCCGAACAGCTGTTTTATCTGATACACGCTGAGATTGAACCCCCAAAAGTTCACTAGTTTTACGCTTTAAAATTATTGTTTTGCGAAATCCTTTCTTAGTGCGTCAATGACGTCATGAGAATATAACCTTAAATGTTCGTACTTGTATCTTAAGCACTTTTTGCACTGAATTGATTATATGTCAGAGAGTCATTCGTTCAAAACAAAACCGCTTATATATATTATAGATAGGCCTATGCAAGTAATCTTTATGAGTAGATGTGGTTTTAGTTTTAAACATTTATTATTCAGAGATATGCCTAATATTATTAACAAATAATTTCCATTAAATGAATAAAACTTGTTTAAAGTGTTTGTAGCAAAGATAACTTAAGAAGGTGTTCAAATAAATGAAATCTCAACAGAAAAAACAGGGTAGTTATCAAAAGAACGATGTCTATTTTTTTTTTTAAATTTTAATCTATTCTAAAATATTTAACTAAATAATTTTTAGTTCCTTTCCTTATTATCACTAAATTACATTTTAACATTTTACGCTAAACCCTTTGTTTAGGAAATTGTTTTTACTTAGGATAATTTTAACTCGAAAGTACTGTTTTTGTGGATGTCCATGTAAGATATTCGAATAAAAATAACATAATTTACTGTAGTTTTAGAATAACGCTTACAATGCATGTGCAATGTAACTAAGCATCCTTTTTTAATGCTTTCACTCCTTTAAAGCCATAATGAAATTACAAATAGAAATCATATATAAAAGATATTATAAATTATTGTTCAAACTTCAGAAAAAACATTTATTTTTGAATATTTAAATTATTAGTCTAATTATTATTATTAGTTTTATTAGTAAAAATAAATACAGAAATTGTCAAGTTTGTAGTAAAAGTTCATAACAAAAGAACTACGTGATTAGAGGTGTAAAACACGACAGATATTTATGGTTTGTATTGTAATAAAGTTGGGAATATTAAAGTTAAAGCAGTTGTTAGTTGTCAAAGTTATTAAATTATCCCTCGGAAAGGGAAGGAAAGTTTCGAATATAAATCAACTCGACATCGTTTCGCAAACAATACAATTCGCAAACAATACAAGTAGTAGTATACAAACAAATTTGTCTGTGTTTTGCTAAATATTCAAAAAATTCGTTGAGAAGTATCTTTCAATCGAATACTTACTAGATAAGCGTAGTAAAAATAAAATAATTAATATTGAAACAAATCTAAATGATAACTAAATAATCTGTTGTCCTTGCATGAAGATTAATTTAATTTCGCTATTCCTGTTATTGCCATAATAATCACGTGTATCACATTACCACGTGTACTTGTGGCTATGACACGTGAATGACAAGCGTCCATGAGGCACGTGCACAGAAACACTTGAAGTTACATGATATTGTCACACGAGTTACAAAGATTTGCAACTGCCTTCCAGTTTTGTGATTATTCTCTGTAAATTAATTATTTTAGTATTTCATATTTATTGATTCTCGGATGGCTTCGACAAATGACTAAAGAAGAAACAGGAATTAGATTTTTATTACTGTATTACAAAAAAAGATATTTCCAGAAATGATATTCAGTATGCTTTGTTTGGGGTTTTACCTAAAAATAATATAAAGTAAACATTATTATTTTAATATTGATTTTGATATCTGATAAAGTATTCTTAACGAATTCTGTCCAATTAGTGTTGTTTTCTAAAAAGCAAGTTTTTATTTATCTTAGCTTAAAAATATTATACTATGTTTTCTCGCCATGCTGATTTTAATTCAAGTTTTGTGGCGTTGTTATTATTATTATTCTTCATGCTGGTTAATTTTTATTGTACTCTTATATGTGAAATTCAGTATACATTATATTTTATCTTAAAAACATTAGAAGCTACTACATTTCAGACACAAGTTGTTTAAAACGAATAATAGATCAATACCAACTCATTACAACAAATGCTATAAGAGTTAGAAATAACTGTAAGAAATAAGGTAAGATTTTAATGCATTACAATTATTTTTCTATTACATTAAAAAGTAAAATGTTTGATACTGAAGTATATACATAATTTTTTTTAATACAAAGATTTTACAGCCTCCTTATAAACCACAAAAAACGTAATTTCTACATTCTTCCTTTGTATTTTGTATTAATTTAGTTCAAATCCTTTCAACTGAAATAATGTCAGTTTATTTAATGTCACTAATGAATGAATGTGTTGTTTTTTAACAACTTCTTTAGGATTCGTAATATTTAATACATTTTGCTTTATTCAGCGCAACAAAATAACAAACACTAAACAAAATTATGAACTGAGCCATACAGAAATAGTTCAATAATGTATTAATTAGATGGTGAAATTCTAATCGACATAAACCGAATGCTTTTACCAGATCACTTTATAATTACACATCATAATACTAACAATATTATGTTAAAAAAAAAATAGAAATTAGTTTTTTTATAACTTTTGGAACTTTATACATATATTATGAGAAACAGTTGCACCGACATTGATAACAATTACTTTAAGCACAAAACGATATGTTGAACATCTTTCAACTAAAATATTTTAATACCATATACGATTATTGTATGTATTTTGTAAAATAAGAACTTTATTGTAATTAGTAACACCAACAATAATATTTTGTTTATTTTACAATGGTTAAATTAAGTTGTGACTTACGAACACTAAAGCATTTAAGTTAAGCCAATAGACGTTCACGTTAATAATGCATGACGTAAGAATCGTTCCCCATCTCAACATTAACTCTTACCATCTATTGACTCTATTATTAGAGATTTTACAGTTCTCATTTATTTTACTTGAATATCATTTCTGAAAATAGCTCTTTTGTTATACAGTAATAAAAATCAAATTAATATTTTCTTTATTAGTTTTGTTATTTTGGTTTGAAATGTATGATTGTGATTTAAAGGTTTTTAGTTGCATGAATGTTGTTTGGTAGTTGTCAGATAATTATGCCTTGTATACATTGAGTCAGCTACCTGAGCTTGACCCGAGTAGCCCCTAGCACTTGCGCAGCTATTTCCTTGATGAGTAACCTACCACCACATCTAACACATTCATTAACATATTTATTAAACTCCATAATTTATAATTCTACATACTATATTTGATGAGTATGCACAAAATTAAGAATAATGATTCCAAACACGATGTTTTTTTGTTAAAAAAAAAACAATATTGTCCCATCTAATTTATTCAGAAAAAGCATCTTAAAATATGCAAATGTACACAAAATACATTTTGTTTCTATCTGAAAATCATACTAAAAATAAGTCAACTATTATTTTACAGGCTGTTTATTAAAAGCCTATGCAACAGTATAGGAAAATATGCAAAAACTTATAAATCAGTGTACATTGAAAATAACAACAAATATTTTACAAATTGTAGACTGTACACTAAATATAATTCTTCAAGTCAAGGAAGTTTTCGCTAGTTGAGGTTTCGCATTGACCTACCATGTTGTATCTTGACTCTGTAAGTAAAACATTTGTGCTAAAATAGCATTCCAATTTCTTTATTAACTTTTTAGTTTACTAAGTGGTTTGCTTACAGGTATGCTTACATTTAGATATACAAAGCATTCACATATATTATTAATTGATTTTTTTTAGATATCACTAAAGTTTATAACTAAAAAAAAATGTTTATTTCTGATACTTTACGAATAAAAAAATGAAATTTTGTTTTATATTTTACGTTAAATGTTGCGTATTGATTTATATTTTGATAAACCATTATAATTTATACCATTAAAGAATCTACATTAATTTGTTGAAATTAACTGTTTTTATTTAAGTAGAGTTGGAAGGCAACAAAAATCAAAACTTCCGTATGTTGTATCAAATTAAAGGTTTTTTTTTTGTTATCTTGAATATAATATTTAGTTTTTAAAATGTTAAATGTTTAGGGCAAGGGGGAAGAGTAGACATTTTGAAAAATTACAGCGTCCGTGTAGGGTATCAAATTAAAAGGTTTTTTTTAAATAATTAATTATATTAGCCTAGTAGGTTTTCAGAAAATGTTCATTATATTAACACTACGGATATAATCAACCTTCCGACTCCCCATCAATTATGTATTTTATATAAGCGTACCTGGATTCCCAGTCACTGTCGTCTGATTCACCAGGAGCTAAATTGATAAATAATTCTAAGTCCTCTTTTTGTCCAGTCGGCATCAACTTATTTTTTTACACGTTCCACGCATTTCGCCAATCGTCTGAGGAGAAAGAGTTAACAACTTGCACCTTGAATGTCGTTCAGCTTGAAAATAGTGTTGCGTGCAGCTACATAGCTCTTCAGATTTGACCAAACAATTCAATAGGATTGCAGTTACAGTGGTACGGTGGAAGTCTTATGATTTTAAAACCTAGTGTAGAGGCTTTCTCATTAAATTCGTTAGATGTAGCTTGTGGCTTATGAAGATTTACTTGATTGTAGGGTTCTGGCTTCCGCATGTCAGTCGAATAAAAACAAACCTAGAATTTTAAGTCACTCTTCCATTTCATACTTCCTTGAGGCAGATGTTGGCGGTTTATTAGCTAATCGTGAATGGTAAGGAGCGCTGTCCTTTACGATAGTCGAACCAGTGGGAACAGATTTTAAAAGAACTTCAAAATGTCAACCCTCAAACAATTCAGCCTTCATTACCTCGTGATAGTCGAAACATTTTTAAGACTAGAATATCAGTGGTGGCGCATTGATCCAGCCATTGAAGCCTTCTGCAAGACAAATTATGAATATTTTTCCTTTTCCTAAAGGGGCACACACTGAACAATTTGTAGTATCATTAGTCCATCCTAATTCTTTCGAAATAGTTGCGTTGATTAAAGTTTCATCCAGAAGAATACATTTTTTCTTGTCGACTTCCCGAATCTTCGCAAATATTTGCCCCTGGCTAGAGCCAGTGACGGTTTCCCCCGAGTAGTTTTCTATTATCCAATTTCTCTTACTTTAATCCGAGACTTTTTAAAACTTTTGCCAACATCCGAATAGAAGTAGAATTAACGCTGCATATGGTGTAATTTTGCATATTTTACTAAATTTTTGCTTAAGTTTTTAATACATGGGCCGTGAATGGTGCTGTTTGCCAAATTAAGAAGTGTTTGTATCATTATTCTCACTATTTTAACCCCTTGGTAAAAAGAAAAATGTAACGGCGATAAATGCATTTTCTTAAAACAATATTTCTTTTTAATTAAAACCATCATGTTTGGTATCATTCTTCCTATTTTTTTACGTACTCATCAAATATACTAAGTAGAAATACAAATTATGAGTATGATAAAAAAATTTATGAATGTATTAGAGGTATTAGTAGATGACTCGTCAAGGAACTTGATCAAGCCAAGTGTTAAGTATTCATTTGTCAAGCCCAGGTAGCTGGCCGGCCCAACAGCCAACTTACTGTATGCATCAATTTGTAAGAAAGTTAATTTTATAACGTAATTTTTTTATAAATTAGTATAGTATTTTTTCCAAAATTACATTTTTTTCCTTTAATACAAAATTTCGTTAGGTTTAAACTTGATATACGATTTTTTTATGATACAAATATTTATTCTTTTGCTTGTTCTTAAAATCATTAAATTAAATACATGTTTGTATATTTAGTAAATATTAAGACTTCTGTTTTAATTTTTAAGAATGGATGCATTTATAAAAAGTTTATGTACAAATTACAGAATTATACAACAATTGAAAACTTTAAAACATCTCAAACTTTCCAATTAATAAGATATATAACACGACAGAAAGTTACGGTTTATTGTGATAATGTGTGAAATGGAAACAAAGTTGTCTTCTTAGAAATGATGTTATGTTGAGAAAGTTTTGGATGCAATACGCGTGACCTCAGCACACGTTTCTTTGTGTAAAGCGAAGAAATGTTTCCTAAACAAATTTCAACATATAGTGTTTCAGTTTGAATCATATTTATTTGTAATTATTCAAATACATTTATGGAAGTTTATAATTATATTCCATTATATTACACCTCCATTTACCCATTTTTCTACAACTGTTTTGACATTCTTTTTATATTTCATCACCCTTATTTAAGTCACTTAAATTTACAATATTTTCTTGTATAACTACAACGACTCAAGCTATTGCAGTAATACAAATATATAAAATTTTCCTAAATATTTTTTCCTTCTATTGTAAAAGTAAGGTGCGGAGTTGAAGCGCTTTCAATATTTGCCAAAATGTAAAACGTTACTGATTAGACGATACAATAATGATTTGGGTTTTAAACCATTATACATGGTGATTTTTTTAAATGGGCCACCATTGGCATCTCAGAAACTATAAAAGTTACAACAATCTTTTAAATGGGGGACCTTCCCTACTTTTTCCCTTACATTAAAAATACAATATTAACATTTCCAAAAACTCCGCCATTTTTCCAATATGACGGCCAACTTAATTTTTTCAAATGGAAACCCCTATTTTTTATGTTGAATTTCGCTTGTGGACACAAATTTAAGACATTTTTTTTCTGTTGTATTTTTTCCTAAACCCAACCGTTTATGAGATACAACCTCTCAAACATTTTCTATTTTATGTGATTTTTTAATTGGGCCACCATTGGTATCTCAGAAAGTATTAATTTTACAGCAAACTTTAAACAGGAAATCTTTCCTTGTTTTATGATAAATTAAAAAATATGTAGTTAAAATATTTATAAATGGCCGCCATTTTCCAATATGCGGTCAACTTTGAAATTTCTTATGGAAACACCTATTTTTATAACGAATTTGGATTTAAGATGCAATTTTAAGACGTTTTTATTCTTGGTGTTTTTTTTATAAACTTAACCGTTTAACCGCTAGGAGCGCTCAAAGTTTCACACAATTCACAGTGGTTGCGTTATCGATTTTTTAACAGTAATTTAAGTACGTTTTTAGTATAAAATAAAGTATTTGTCAAATTGCAACAGCTTTTTAACATTCCATTGTACAAGATATTGCACTTTGAGTTAAATTTTATTGTTTGCAAATAAATGGTAAAACATACCTCTAATAATTGTTGAAGAGTTTCTGAACTTTCAGCGCTCCTAGCGGTTAAACGGTTAAGTTTATAAAAAAAACACCAAGAATAAAAACGTCTTAAAATTACATGTAACATCCAAATCCGTTATAAAAAATAGGGGTTTCCATTAGAAATTTCAAAGTTGACCACCATATTGGAAAATGGCGGCCATTTAGAAATATTTTAAGTACATATTTTTTTAATTTCTCATAAAAAAAGGAAAGATTTCCCATTGAAAGTTTGCTGTAAAATTAATACTTTCTGAGATCCCAATGGTGGCCCAATAAAAAAAATCACATAAAATAGAAAATGTTTGAGAGGCTGTATCTTATAAACGGTTCGGTTTAGGAAAAAATACAACAGAATAAAAATGTCTTAAATTTGTGTCCACAATCAAAATTCAACATAAAAATAGGGGTTTCTATTTGAAAAAATTAAGTTAACCGCCATATTGGAAAAATAGCGGAGTTTTTGGAAATTGTAATGTTGTGTTTTTATTGCAAGGGAAAAAGTAGGAAAGGTCCCCCATTTAAAGATTGTTGTAACTTTTATAGTTTTTGAGATGCCAATGGTGGCCCATTTAAAAAAAATCATCCTGTATACTGTATAATACCTCTCAATAACATAATGCAAAGTTATACGTTATATTTATGCACGGAGAATATTACCGGCAACAGCAAACTTAGGGAGGTGGAGATGTTTAGAAATGAGTTGAATAATAATTATTATTATTTATTTATCATATCTTTACCTATGATTCTAGTTATGCTAATGAAGTAGGAAGCAGGGAGTATAATATAAAGACTGAGTCCACCCACGTCCGGCATCCTTAAGATGTGCATCTACTAAATGTGTTTTTTGTTAACTTAATGTTTTGACAACATCCAATCAAAAACGACTTGTTTTGAAGAAACATCCCGAAACGCGTGAAAACCAGAAAAAAGAGCCACTGATGGTAAAATAAAAGGTATTGTACTTTATTGTAATAATTTTGAAGTCGACAGGTCACGGAAAGCTGAACATTGTTTGTCAAGTGGCTTTACAAATAATTTCATTAGAGGTTTTATCCGAAGTTAGATTTTTTATCTGAAATTACGAGTTTAATCGTGAAACAACTTTGTACAAATTTTTGACATTCTTATAAAAAGTTAAAGATTTAAATAGATTAACATTACCATATTATGTAACAATAAAACATCTGAAAAGATCATATACTGGAAGCATTTCGCAAAAATCTGTACTTTACACCTTAAAATATCGTTTTTAAATAATCATGGATATATTTTTTTAAATACAGCTATACAAATTACATAGTTTAAAACCCTATATTACGCTAATGGTTTTAATGTAAGATAGGTTAGTTAAGGAGATTGTTCATAATAATTACATATATTTTTCTAAAAGCGTCCATTCAGAGTCTAATAACATAATTATCCTTGTGAGAACTTCCACATGTATTTAACACTTCAAAAACCTATTCATGATTAATGTATATATAATCCTTGCAATGTGTCTATTTGAAGATTTTAGTAACCAAATCGGTTTGGTAACCATATTACTTTAATTTTAAAACAAAATCGACTAAAATCCATACAATCTACATTAGATTTTTACACGCCATTTTATATTATGTAATCTCGATACCTTATAGAGTATTCACTAAGACACAAAGGTTATATAAACAACTAACCAATTAATTAGTATACTAAATTTGCTTAGAATGTGTGATTATAGTTAAACCCCCCTTACGTTATAATTATGTACCTACGTATTAAAACACATTACAGTAGTATATACTGTATTTCAAAAGAAGTTTTGTTTTATCTCATGTTGTATAATAGATAGACTCAACTGCACGTAATTTTTATAGCCTTAATTATTTGTAATGCTTAAGTTTAGCGCACACTTTCTATATCAATCAATTATACGAATGATTGGCGATTTCGTCTGTGAAGCATTATTTTAAATGGACTCTCGGTGGTCCGGCTTTTTCCTAAATCCGGCCTACCGACAGCCACATTAAACCGGACTAGCAAGGTTGTACTGTAATGACAAAACTAAAAATTATTGTACTTACAATATTGTTGTAGGGCTAATGTACGTTTAATGTTAACTGAATTTACTAATAACACAATTTGTGATTGAATCTTTTATAATTTAAATGGAAAAGTGTTAAAATAATAAGTAGCTGTGTTAAAAATAATTGATTCCTTACAAATAATGTCTAAATATACATTGTTTATCACAAGTCATTTATCATTTTTATGACGTTATGTGTTTTATAAACCAAATATAGCTAATATACTTTAGTAAATAGAACTTATAATTATTTGAGTTATTAATAATAACTCTAATATTGAAGTTTTATTTATTATAAAATTAATATATTTCATTTAGTTTAAAATGCAATGTGATTCTAGGTAAGAGATGTTAACAATTTTGTAATCATATTAAACACAACCGTATGGAGCACGTAAAGGTATTAATAGGGATTGAACATGAATGGTGACAACTCAATAGTTATTATTAACATGTATTTAATTTTAATGCATGCAAAATAAAAACTGGAATTAGTTTATTTCTAAAACCACTCCCCTTCTCTCTAACCCACATAACTACATTATCCCTTTTGGTGAGCAACCAAATGTAATAAACACTTCACAGCATAATTTAATGGGATTATTGATTAAATAATGGTTTATTGGTTTTATATTATTTAGTCTAAAAACCTACATTATCAATTATTTTTTGTATAATTAAATTACTATATCAATAAACTAATAAAAACTAAATGGCCTTAACAAAATTTGAATACATATTTATGTGCACGAAAACATTATTAATTATTACATTTGTTATATTAACGAGATTGCAATATGGTTGTATGTGAAAATGTAATTTTAACAGGTAAATTAAATTAGATTGTTTTAACTGTAGAGGTTTTATTAACGGATCTGTCCTTTTGGGTTTCGTGGGAAAGTATTTTTTTATTACTGGATTAATTTACATGTAAATTATAACAATAAACAGCAATATGTACTACTAATTTCTTATAGAATAGTTTTTTTTTACCATTGAAGATCACCAAAACTTAAACTAACTATTTTTACAATCTATTTCATAACTTGTCTAAACCAGTAATTTCCTGTAAAATTTTTTTTTTTTTTTTTTTTTAAAGGCGAAAAACCTGGGTGGTTATCATCGCCTTTCCTGTTTTAATTTTAATACAATTTAATAGAAACCATTCTCTTCATGTTTGCACCAAATTAATACAAATTCATCTGAAACGTATACAACGTTAATATTGTGATAGAAATTTGTAATTCTAATTAACAAAACCAAACTATACGAAGAGAATATACATCTATTTTTTCAAATTATATATTTAAAAAAATTTATAACATATAATTATCCAAAAATATAGGCATTCTAAAGTAAAATAATAAAATACAAGTTTTTAAATTGTACACGGATTTTTAATGCTACTTAACACATTACTTTGTCCTGTGGTTTAGAATTGAGTGGAGTTGTATTTAAGTAAATAAAATTTATTTACAAAAGATGTGAAACCGGTAGAAGATATATTATACATGCCTCATATAGCTAGAATTTTGGTTAAACATTTCTGAGAATGATTTTTTAATAGTAATATTGGATGACTGGTGGCACGATTTGTTCTTTTCCAATGGATTAGGACTTGTAGTCAATACATATATACCGTTTTGGTTAGAAGCCAGTTGTAAAAGTTGGATTTTTCGTATTTTCCCACCCTTTCTATATTAATCCAACTAGCGTACAAAACCAAATAAACAATGTGATTGGCTACCTAATCTTTATAAAATCTCTTTTTAAAATTGTCAACATGAGCTGGGATTGTTTAGTGATCAAAACATATTTTAACTACAGGTAAATTTGTAAACTTAAAACACTATAAATGCCAATAATTTACAAAGTTCAGCTATTCTAAATTAGGTTTCACACATATGAGACGTTGATCTGAATGTAAAGATTATTTTCAATTTGTGGAAGTTAATCTCGTTTTAATATCTTTTAGGGTATTTTATTGGAAACTAGCATTGTCTGTTGCTGTCAATCCGTGTTTTAGCATCCTATTTATAGAGAAGTTTGCTTGAGTTTGATTATAATTATGTGATGAAATAAATGAAATATAGTGCAATAAACTCATGTGCGTTTCGCAAGAAATAGAGTATTCAAGAGAACAGATTTGGGATGGTTTAGTTATGTCTAAAACATTGATCAACATGGGAAAATTGCTATTTTGGTTTGACGAAGATTTTGATTTCACTGAGGATCATAGCCCTAAGAAATGTTGTTTAGTCCAAATTTCAGGAAAATAAATAAAATCATTAAATTATATCAAAAATATTACCGTATACTTTTGATAGCAGGTATAAGTGCAAATATATGTTGGTAGGTTGGTTTAAATTAATGTTTTGAATCCTAAATTTACTCTAACTTTTGTTTTTACTTTCTATTTTTTTTTTTTTTGTGCAAGGTAGTAGGATGAGATTGGCTGTGAGTTGTGGTTTTACTGGTCATCGATAGAAGCCACATTATAATACTTAAATGTAAAAAAAAAAATTATTCAGTCTTTAAGTTTGCATAGTTCTAAAATAAAAGTATACAAATTATTGAATCTTATATTATAACACTTACACTCGTTTATTTATTCAAACATATTAGAAATACTATTGCTCTTTTGTAAAATAAAAGAAAACACGATAAAAGAAATTTGAGAAATCCTCGTCACTCCGCCCTACACTTAATTTGTACTAAAGGTAACAAAATAAGATTTTATAGAATTATATTTTATAATTTATATTTTTATACACAAGAAAACAGCTGTATTGCGTCTAATTGATTGCAACAAATAAACTAAAAAGTGTAATATTCTACGAGGTACAACTTTTCAATATAATTAATTTACCATAAAACATTCTATAATAACAACATACATTACGGAATTCTAAATTAAATCACGTTGCATCATCTATGATGTTATTTTTAATAACTTGCAATACGTATATTAAAATTTTTTAAATAGTGTGTTCAACGCTTTAACAATAATAAATACACATAATTTTTACAATTTATAGAAAACAGTGAACATGTTTTGGCATAATGTAGAAGTCATATTTAGTTTTATTTGAAATAAAAACAAGTGATTAAATATTACTTCTTATTTTATATTAACATACTTTAATTTTATAATATTTTTTAAATAAGTAAGTTTCTTAGAAATTCTTACCAACTTTTAAGATATTTTCTTTTATTCAAACTCAAATCGAAATGCTAAAAGGCTAATTAACCGGCCATTCCTTTGTTCACGTCTCACTTTATACGGGAACTAAGTAGTCTTTGTCTTCGTAATATAACAAAGAAAAATGTTCTTTGTACAACTAAACTTATTATTCTAATTTTGTATTGCATGTGTACTATTTCTTTTGTCTTTTATCTCTAACGAATTTGGATGTACGTGCCCATTGTCTTGCATAAAATATAATTAGGCCATATAAAATATAATAGAGTCAATGCTATCTAGTTTAGTTTGTAAGTGTATTAACTTTGAAAGATTGAGATTTTAACATGGAAAATATCAAGTTATAATTCAAAA
Organism: Philaenus spumarius; assembly: GCA_018207615.1. Taxonomy (NCBI): domain Eukaryota; kingdom Metazoa; phylum Arthropoda; class Insecta; order Hemiptera; family Aphrophoridae; genus Philaenus; species Philaenus spumarius. The sequence goes on along the minus strand of JAGFPH010004596.1, from coordinate 33,581 downwards.
GCAATCACTTTATTTCTGTATATCAATATAGTTTAAAGAATTTAAATTTATTGACTTAAAAAAACTGCTTTTATTATTTTAGTATTTTATTAATTTAAACCCATGTGTTTTGTTAAAAGAATGACATCATGGTAACCAATATATATAAATGAGCAAATATGTAATACATACTAAATACAACTTCCGGAAGTAAGTTGAGGTGGATATGAAGGTATTTGATAAGGCTTTCATTTCAGAACCTCAAGAAGTCGACAATACCTTCAACAATTACTTTGTAAATATAACTTAAGGGGCTCCGGAGCACCTACAATTTTAGTTTTGGAATTTTTGTTTTTTTTTTTATTACTTATTATTGCCCTTTTATTTAGCTTTAAAGCAAGCCTAAATTTATTATCATATATCAACTCTAAGTAGTTAAAAAAACGTTTTTGGTTCGTGTGTCTCATGAGAATAAGATACATTTTGTATCTTATTTTTTATAATTTGATATGATTTATCCAATTTGAAAATATTTAAAATCGATCCTATTTTGAAAATTTTCATTTTGGTAGGGATATTTAGCTTTTTCTGTAGTACCTAACCTGATTATACAGTCTTTGATGATATTCAGCTGATGACAACCCTGCATATGGGGCTGGTATGTATTAAAAATGTAAGTAAAACTTTAAACATATTTTCCGGAAATCATATATTTTATTCACAAAAGGAACATTTTATCAAAATCTATCTAACTTATTGATCTCAAATTTTCAGGGATTTTTAATGGAGTATACTACATTTTTTAAAGAGAGCATTTTTTAATATAAGTTAGTGATCATTTTTAAGTTATGACTGAGAAATATGGCAAAAACTGGTAAAAATTCCATTATTTTATAAAAATAATGATAAAATGTATTCAAATGCTTGTATTGCAAAACGCTCATGTTAAATTTTGTATTTAAGTAGTACTAACATACTGATAAAATTTTACTGATTTTGATCCAGTAGTTTTTGAGAAAATGTTCCTTAAATATTGTACTTTTAACATTGCCGAGATAGGGAGCTCCGGAGTCCCTTGAGCTGTGATCTAGTAATGACTTCAATGCTCTAAATTATTCTGAATGGTTGCTACTAATCCCGAAGTGCCGTCACTGTCTCTTGGTCCAACAAACGAGGAAGAATTATATAAAGTTATAAATACCCTAAAAAATAAGCGGTACCAGGAACTGGCACATACTTTCTCACAAACATATTTAAATTATTAAACAGATTCACTGTGACTTCATAATTGTAGGAGGGGTAGGATAGGTGATTAACTAATAAATATTATAATTATTAGCTAGAGAGAAAACTATTCGACAGATTTCATACAAATTTGCCAATCACGAAAATTAGGCCTGTATAGATGCACGAAAAAATGTTTTGAAAAATTTTGAAAAACAACCCCCTTTTCGTCCAAAAAACCCCAACAATCTGTTATTATTATTATTAGCTAAACGAGAATTTTTAGAAAGATGCGGTTTCTTGCGTATGGTATTGTACATTAAGAGCTACAAATAAGCAAAATTTTATCAACATCTTTAGAGCCGTTTTTTTAATAATTTTTAAGATTTTCTGGCCAAAAAGGGGGTTGTTTTTCAAAATGTTTCAAAACCTTTTTTCGTGCATCTGTGCAGGTCTAGTTGATATGTTCAGTGAAAATTTGTTCGAAATCGATCAAATAGTTTTCTCTCTAGCTTTGTATGCATACAGACATACAGACAGACATACATACAGACATACAGAAATACAGACAGACATACATACAGACATACAGACATACATACATACAGACATACAGACAGACATACATACAGACGTACAGACAGACATTTTGTAAAAACCACTTTTTTGGACTCAGGAGGTCCCAAAACGGATATTTCCACAGAAATCTTAACATCGATTTTGTTTGCGATCACTATACTTTCTATATACTCTAGTATAGTGAGAAAGTAACAAATCTTCAGTAAATGATTGATTGTCTGCCCGCGCACATATTGCATTCATCGTAAGTCCGGTTTTAGTATACATTTTTAACTTAAGAATTGCGACTTTAATTTGTCCACATCAGTTAAAGGAAGCAATAATAGTTCCAATATTTATAAAGGGGAATATTAATAAACCAGGTAATAATTATGGACCAATTTCTTTACTGCCATTTTTAGCTGAAGTTTTAGAAAAAATTTAAAGAAATACATTATTTTCTGTGGCTGATGTTCATATTTTAGTAATAATGGATGTGGTAAAATTACAGGGTAAAATTATTGAAGATTGCAAGTCTCATCTACGCTTCAATGAGGTACAAATGAAAATAAAATAGTGGCGGGGTTATTTGTTGACATAAAAAAGCTTTTGACTGTGTTGACCATGATATACTACTGATCAAATTTTGTTCTGTGAACAAACCACATTCTAGTAAATATTCCGCTGGCAATAACTCTTGGGGTACCACAAGGATCTGTGCTAGGAGCTATACTTTTTCTAGTATATATAAATGATTTGTGTAAGGGAAGCAATAACTGCATTTGCGGATGTTACTGAGCTGATTTATAGTACTGAAGTAAGCTCACAACTCCATTTTTATCTCCAAAGTGACATAGAGAGAATGTGATGTTCCGGTTTGATGCACAATTTATGTTTCTAGGCAGTACAACGAAATCAATATATTTTATAAATAAACTTTAAACTTAAACTGGACTTATGAGAAAAAAAACACTACATAGTGTTTTTTTTTAATGCTTAAATTAAATTACATGTCTTACATATTTTTATATAATTGTATTAGTATTGTAGGTTATTATGTAATATTTGACCTAGAATCTACTTATTCTTTGTTGTTTATATATACGTATTTTGATTGATGTAATATTTTCACATATCATCTATTAAATTATATATCCTACATGTTCACATATACAGTTTATGAGTGTATTATGTATGATTCTAACTTATATATATGTTATTTTGTATCTCTTTTTATATATATTCATGTTTTTCCCCCTGTATTTACTATCCCCATTATAATTATTAAGTTACTGTTCTCCCATTGGTCGTTACACGTTTAGACTATCCCCCCTACTAAGACTCTGCCTATCTATAGTTAAGAACCATGTAACCAAATTAGTTATAAGTTTGTAACCATCACTGATGATGATGACTTTGTCATCGAAACGCGTTTGAATTATTAAACATTGTTTATTAGAAAATATAGCAATACATTTTAGTATAAGAAAGTTTGTGAAAAGAGAATAATCTGGATTATAAATATCATAAATGTATTTTAAGTGAGTGTATTTTTTGAGTTTATGTAGTGATTGTATGTGTATTGAATTGAGTGTTATTGTTATTTATCTTTTGGTTACTTTTTATAGTAATGTGAAGAAGATTACATGTGCAAAAATGACGAGCTTAATTAAGCTCAATGTTTTGTTTAACTTTATATACATATATATATATATATAAGTTACGTCTCGTGTTGAGGCGTTTGGATTTTTAAAAAACAAATATT
>JAGFPH010004596.1:9450-30045 GCA_018207615.1 Philaenus spumarius | reverse complement strand
ACGTTAACATTATTTATATAAACTAGGCGTTATTTGTGGATATAACTCCTCCATCCCTAAATAGAACTTCGGGGATATGCCGAGATCTCTGCTGTGGCTGAGGTGTTGGCTGACTCGAAGTCGAATACATTTTCTTGGTATACTTGTATATTGTGTATAACATAACAGTAATTACAATGCAATATAGTATTATTGTCCATACACTAAAGTTTGTAGTCAATTCTACCATTTTGTTTACCTTTGATATTTTATTCAAATTTATTTGATTTAAGTCCAGTTTATGTAAATTTATGGAAATATCTGGCTGTTGATCTACCTGTAACACAAAGTCTGTAGCATCTAGTATTCTAGGATGCCCTGTATTAGTACTGGAAGAATGCAAGAGTATTTGATTATTATATTCAACAACATCGTTATTGTTATTAATGTTTAATAAAAAGATTCCATTTAAAGACACTTCATTAGTTTCTTTAGCACTTATAACTTTTAAAACTTCTTTCTCAGGAAAGATTATCAGATATTGTTCAATTTCGGGTATCCAGTTAATAATGTTTTCACTAATTTCCAAGTTCACATATTTACACTTATTAGGGGTTCCAAAGTTTATTATAGAATTTTCACAAATAAGTTCATGGTGAGTAATTTGGGAAAACGAGCATATTTGGGCATTGTGGATCTTGCTATTACACTTATCTTTTAAACCTAACATTACAATTTTATTAGACATGGTTTTATGAACTAAAACATATCTTACTCTAGGTATAATGGTTACATAATTTGATTCATATAATGTAGGTACAGAGGTTAGTTTATACAAAGTATAATCAATTGGTTCCACAATAGGCAAATTAATAAAATATACAATTTCCTTAGAATTAATATTACAATTAATCTCTAGTAAGTTTTCAATTTCCCAAATATTATTTAAACTAGGTTCTATAGGTAATTTACCTTTATAATAACTCTTAATTTTGTTTATTTCCTCAAACAGTTCCTGTGCAGATATTACACTTGGATGTAGTGTTCCTAATTTACAAAAAGTTAGAGAATTTTCTATATCTTGCATCAGATGTAACATTATATTGTATACAATATTTAATTGATTTAGTATATTTCTAAATTGCTCAATTTCAAATTGTTCATTTATTCTTTGGTATACAACTAACATTTTAACTTTTAATTCCTGAAAGTTTTCTTCAATTACATTTATTGTTTTATTAAATTCATCAATTATATTTACATTAATCGAATATTGATTATCCAGTTGATCTAACACATTACTTTGGTTATTCTTTAAATCAGTCAATATTTTTTCATATTTTTCGCCATCATAGGCATCTAGATTACCTGTGATAAATTTTACAATTGATCCTAAACCATTAAAAATGCCTCTTTTACTTCTGACATCTTTTAACATAATTATTTCTAATTTTTCTTCTATAACACTTTTTGTATGATTAATATACTTAAAGTAATTTAACATGTCTCTTATTTTATTCTTACTCTCTGATACTTCTCTATTATACATATTCAAACTACAAGCTTTACAGTTTTCATTAAAATGGATTAACACATGGTCATAGTAATTTCCTATATTATAAAGTTGGGATATAAATTTTTCAAGGTTAAAGTTGTGTACAAAGGTATGGTAGGATGTTTGGAGTTTTGCAATGCCAAGGTCTATTGGGATCACTCCTACATTTTTGGAGATGTCTTTGATTTCTACTGCGGTTGCTGTGTACAGCGTGATGGACCTGGAACACACGTAAAAGGTTTGGAATGAGAGGTTTTCTTCTTTTTCCTGGGCCTCTTAATATTTGACAAGTGTATTTTTCCTTTTGTATTAAAATGTCTTGTTTTTATTTCGGCTGTTTTCCTTTCCGGGTCGATGGATATAACTTCTTCTTTATTATATTTATTTTTGGTCTTACCCTGTTTTTGAACAGTTTTTACATAGACTTCCTGTGGAATTTCCGGAAGTGGTTCCTTGCTTACATTTCTTTTTTCTTGAATTCTTTCTTTAAGCTTAAGGCTTATCTCTCTTATGTTTTCGTATAACTTCTTCGTTTTTTCTTTATGAGAATTTACATAGTCATTCATAATTTTGTTTTCTGGATTTACATCAAAAATTGAATTTGAATTAACGTGTCCATATAGTATCTCAACAGGTGTTAGTTTTGTGACAGAATGAATGGTGTTATTATAGGCTATTACGGCGTATTTCATTTTCTTTGTAATTGTGTCATTCTTAAATTCTGGTTGATTGTTCAGTAATCTGATATGTTCAACTAATGTGGAGTGAACACGTTCGCAAATACCATTCGATTGGGGGTGCTGGGTACTTATAAAATGAATTTTGATTTTATGCAATTCCATAAGTTCCTTAATTACTTTATTATTAAATTCTGTACCGTTGTCAGAGATGATAACGTCCGGTACACCACGTTCTACGAAGTAGTCTATCAGCTTGTCACTTATCTCTGTAGCATGCTGACTAGCTATTCTATACAGCTGCACGTGTTTAGAGAACGTATCTACTACGGTTACAAACTTTGCTTTATCAAATGTCACCGTGTCTATTGCTATTATCTCTAAAGGTCTAGAAGCTGTGGGCGTAAGAGATAGTTCTGTTTTTATGGGAACTCTTTCATATTTTGTTTGTAAACATATTTCACAATTGTTAATAAACTCTTGAACACTGTTCCTAATATTTGGCCAATAATATTTCCTTTTGATCTGATTATAAGTTTCGGTAATCCCTCTATGATTGGTTTTACTGACATGGTAGTTACTTACAATCTCTTCAGTTTCTTCAGGATTGGTTACATCTAATAATTTTTCATTACATTTGACTAAATTTAGTTGTGAACTCTTAAAGTTTTTCATTACACATGCTGTAAATCTCTCATAAAAATCGTTTTCAAAATATAGATTATATTTAACATTTGGTACGAGATATTCCTTTACAAAGTTTACTAAATCTTCTTCAAAATTGTTTTCTGATATTTCTACAATAAATCTAATTTTTGTTATTCCGAATAGTTTTTGAATTTTTGTTTTTTCTGGATTTCGTTTAACTAGGGAAAGTATAATTTGATTCTTGCCGAAGTTTACGGGTTCATCTGATATTGGAATTTCTATTTGAGTGTTTCCTTCATAATTAGAGTGAATGGTCTGGTCCGTGTCGTCTTCCTCGTCCAGGTTTACTACCATTGATTCTACGTCATCAAATTCCGGGAAATATGATCCGATTAGTTCATTACTTGGTCTTTCTAAATCTGGGTCAATTTTGTCATCATTAGTTATTTTCTTCTGAGTTATATTTAATTGAATTCGGGAAAGTGCGTCTGCATTTTGGTTAGCTTTTCCTTTCTTATATTTAATTTCATAGTCAAATTCTTCTAATTTCAAACGCCATCTTAATAACTTAGAGTTGGGTTCTTTCACTGAAAATAACCATTGTAAGGGTTTATGGTCAGTATAGATTTTGAACTTTCTTCCGAACAGATAGGGTCTAAAATATTTAGTTGCCCAAACAATTGCTAGTAATTCTTTTTCTATTGCTGAGTAATTAGTTTCGCTCTTATTTAAAGTTCTGCTAGCATAGGCTATTGGTAAATCTGCTCCTTTTACATTTTGACTCAAAATCGCTCCAATTGCAAAATTACTTGCATCCGTTGTTAAGGTAAATTCTTTCTCAAAATCTGGATATTGTAAAATGGGTTCATTGCACAACATGTTCTTACATCTTTCAAAACATTCAATATATTCTTGTTTATTTATATCAATTTTTACATCCTTCTTTAAACAGTTGGTAAATGGTTTTGTAACTTTTGCAAAGTCTTTAATGAATTTCCTATAATAACCTACCAGTCCTAAAAATCCTTTAATTTCCTTGGTGGTTTTTGGTATAGGATAGTTTTTTATAATTTTTATTTTTTCAGGGTTAGGTTTAACTCCTTCTGGTGTTACTATGTGTCCTAAGTAAGCTACCTCTTTTCTTAGAAATTCAGTCTTGTCTAATTGTATTTTAAAGTTTGACTGTCTCAGTCTTTCAAAAACTTCGCGTAAACGGTTTAAATGTTCTTGCAAACCGGTTGAATATATTATTATATCGTCTAAATACGTCAAACAGGTTTCATTTTGGATTCCACGTAGGATATTGTTCATAACTCTCTGGAATGTGGGAGGACTATTTTTTAAACCGAATGGCATCCTCAAAAATTCGTAATGTCCATTTTCAGTTGAGAAAGCTGTCTTCTCCACGCTATCCTTGTCCATTTCCACTTGATGGAAACCAGATGCTAGATCTAAGGTCGTAAAGTATTGAGATCGGCCTAATTTATCCAAAATATCCGTTATATTTGGTAACGGGAATCTATCATCTATTGTTTTCGAATTAAGACCTCTAAAATCTATCACTAGCCTAAATTTCTGCTTCCCTGAGGCGTCAGCTTTTTTTGGTACAATCCAAATGGGGCTATTCCAAGGTGATTTAGAATGTCTAATTATTTTTTGTCTAAGCATATCCTGAATTTGATTGTTTACCTCTTTTTTATAGATTTCTGGATATCTGTAACTTCTATTATAAATTGGGATTTCATCTGTTGTCCTTATTATGTGTTTTACTTGATTGGTGAAAGTCAAATTATTTTCTTCAACATGAAATATATCAGCGTATTCCTTAATTAATTTGATTATTTCGTCTTTTTCTTCAATATTCATATGATCCGTCCTAATTTTATTCAGGTCTAATTTCTTGTTTTTGCAATTTATTGAGTTAAGATTTATTTCTTTAGATTTTAAGTTAATATGATTTTCATTTCGGGTGTCCACAATTTCAAAATTATCTAATGGTTCAATTTCCAATGGTTTTGGTGTTATTTGTATTTTATTTAGAGAATTATTAATAATTGGGCAAAGTGCTTCATTATTTTTTATAGTCACAACACATTGTGGAATTTCTAGTCCTTTACAATAAGTATAAGGAATTACTCCTTGACCGTTAGACATATTTTTAATTTTTAATTTCACTATCTGTTTACTTCTTGCTTGAATTACATAACTTTGGAAGTTTTTATTTTTAATAATATTGGGTCTGGTTTCTGGTTGTTCAGGTTCTTCCGTGTTAAGATAGAGTATAGGTAACTTCCTAATTGTCTGGTCTTTACTTGGTAAGGTGATTGTGTTTTTAATAAAGTCAAAGCTTAGTTTTAACTCTTTCATGTTATCGATTCCTAAAAGTAAGTCGAATTGTTCATGAAAATTAAACAAATAGAATTTTGCGTCTTTCTTGCCTAATAACGGTAATTTACAACTATATTTTTCTCTTGAAGTACCGTGTGCTGTAGTTATCTCAAAAGGTTCTGACTTTATTGCGTTTTTATACATCTGAAATGCTAGGTTTTTCTTTATAAAAGATTTGGTGCTTCCCGTGTCTATCAAGATTTTTAAATTCGTTTCCGGGTCATAAATGTAAGGCAATTCATTGCTGTCATTGTGGATATTCATTATGTTGAATTTATTCCGAGGCTCGTTGCTCCTAAAAAATAATCATCGTTTGGTTCGTCTTCATTTAAATTTAACATTTCAAACTGTTCCTGACATATTTCGGGGTTTTCAGAATTATCGTTATAACTTTGCTCTGCTTGTCCTAAATCTTGTTCAAAGTCTTGTGAAAAGTCGCACATTTCTTCAGCGGGTTTTCCGGTTATTTGGTACATTTTTGTGTTCCTAAACGTATTGTCCGTCTGTCTTGTGGAAATTCTCATAGGTGTAGGTTTGTATTGTTTCTGATTTTGATTGAAATTTGTATTAGTCTTTTGCTGTTGATTTGTGTTAAATGGTTGTCTTGGTTGAAATTGCTGATACGGTTTGTTAAAATAAGGGTTTTGGGTATTTTGATATTGGTTATTTTGGTAAGGTAGTTGTTTAGGTTGGAAAGTTTTCTGTTGAACAGGTCTTTGCATTTGAACGGGTTTGTTTAGAGCGGGTCTGTTATTCTGATACAATTTAGAATTTTTAAATTGAAAATCGTTCGTTAACATATTTAAAGCTTCTTCTAAACTATGTGGGTCTTTTGTTCTCATTAAAGATCCTACTGGTTCATGTAATCCTCTTAAAAGTACTCTTAACGCTAATTTTTGTACATAGGCACATAACACATGAATGGAAGATGATGGTTCCTTATTAGTAAAATAAGCGATTTGTAAGTTTAAAAGCTTTTGAATTCTTTCATAAAACTTGAATGGGGATTCATTTACCTCTTGTTTTAATTCAGACATTTCAAGGTTTAGAGTAAAACAATCTCTCTTGTCTAAATAGGTGGTCAACAATGTCTTTCTTACGTCTACCCATGAATACGAGTTAGAGCTTACAACAACTTCTAAAGCCTGTCCCTTAATTTTACTTAATATAGATGAAAAAAGATATTCATTTTGAAAATCTTCCGGATTTTCAGATACATAAAATTTAGTTACAATTTTATCACACATTGACACAAATCTAGCGAGCATAGTTGGCTCTCCATTATACTCGGGAATCATTTCAAGGTATTCTTTCTTTAAAGTCGGGGTTGCCATGTTTATAAGTTGTACTTAACTAAATTAAAATAATAATAATAAGTTTATCTTATAAAACAATTAATATAATAAAATATATCGAAATGATATTTTTGTTTAAAATCTTTCAATTGATTGAAAAAATATACTGTTGCATAAAAAATGCTTTGCCTATATTTTTAATAGGTGTTTCTTTTCTACTCACAAGATCCACAAATATATGCTCATATTAGGGTCCGGGTAGTTGATTTTTGGGGTAACGTCGTTGCGTTGTTTCCTCTTGTCTGTTGCGGGGTTGGTTGGCGAGATGCCCTCTGGTTGGCGAGATGCCCTCTGGTTGCGAGTCCTGTTGTCTGGTATCCTTGCAAACTACAGTTGTCGATGTGGTATCTTTGCTAAGATTCACTTCACTCACTTCACAGTCACTTTCGAATAATATCTTTTCGATACACGCCCGATGCGTTGGATTCGAATGCGTCTACGAAGGTGTTCGTTTCGTTAACGGTTGAAACCGAAAAAATTAAACTTTCTTTTAATTTCCGAAACTTGTCCTACCGACTGCGCCAGTTACGTCTCGTGTTGAGGCGTTTGGATTTTTAAAAAACAAATATTATACTTGTACCTATTTAATAAAAATCCTTTTTATTTATTACAAACAATTTATCGTACTTGTAAACTATCTATAACAAATAATACGTAAACTACTAATATACTTGTAGATGTTCACGGAGCGAGCTTCTGACTACGACTAAGGAATAATGGCTCTAAGCCTCTACATCTAAAGAATGCTTACTCAGCTAACATACAGTAAACGTTAACATTATTTATATAAACTAGGCGTTATTTGTGGATATAACTTATATATATATATATATATACGTTGTTTGTTTTACAAACTATTTATTTAGCCCTTTTTAGTTCAAGATTACGGTACGGGATATCATGCTGGGGAGGGACTTATTTGTCAACATTATCGACCCTAATAATAGTACCCAAAGTGGTTCGCGTTTTACAGCACTCTTTAAGGGCACACGCGTACCATTTTGTCCACTTTTTGTTATTTCGAATATAATATTAGTTCCTTTTTTTGTTTATAAAGTTTGAAGATTTTTTTTTTTAAATGGTAATAAATAGAGAATTATAAATGTATATACATTTAGACTGCGTAGTGAGGCTAATAAGCAACAAATTCCAATGAAATTCTCGGAGGAATTTCAAAGAACACACATCTATAACCTAATCTACGGAATAATTGCATTTTTAGGTTGGTAATATTACTATAAACTCTGCCAATTATAATAACTCAGTTTTTGTTTATCTAAAATAACTAAGATTCTTTTTGCGAAAACTTAAAGGTGTGAAAAACCTGTGTAATAATTCCTAATTTATTGCTTCTTGATTATTCGCGTTTTGGTTATGTATAGTAAATTGTACATTATATAAATGCAGTTAATTTTCACTATAGTATTTGAAAGTTTTGGTATTTTCTTGCCTGACTGGGCATCCCATCTATCCCAATTACCTTCAAGGTAAAAAAAATAAAGAAATACAGGCATAGCCTAAACGGGTACCTTTTTTACTGTAGTATACTGGTCTAAATTTGTGTACTTAGTTTTTATGATTAAGTCAAGTTTAAATTTATGTTTTAGTTAATAACGTTGTTTTATTGTATTAGGATTTTTTAGTTAAGAATGGTGTTTTCTTTTTATATTAGGTTAGATAAAGGTTGTATATGTAGGTATATTTTATAAAGAATATTGTTGTTCTAAAAACACACTTCTTTTGCAAACTAAACAGTTTCATTATTGAACCACTATAACTGTTGCCAAAAATACAACAAACAAACATTATTAAACACATTGACCAAGATACTTATATTTATTCGATACAATTAATCTAAAAATCCTAACATTTAGTACTGTAAAATGTTTGTGTAATGTATGCCAATAAAACAATGGTTCTTTTTTCAGATGTAACACATTAACATTCATTTGGCAACGCTGTAAATGACATATTACACGAAATACAAAGAAACTAAATTACGGATTATATAATTTAATGGATTTAAGTCTATAAAAAGTGTAACTAGAGTGGATTAGTTTAATATTATCTACTCATTGAATTAATTTCAGGTTTATTATCACTGTACGTCTGATAATATGAATCATTATTATTAAACAAATCATTTAAATATAATCTTCTGTAATATTGATTTTATACAGTGATGATTACGGCAGTAGTAAATCACCTTTAGAATGCAGTAAAACTTTATCTTATCAAATTTCATAAAGATATGAAGTCTAAACAATATTTATATTTATGTATATTGTTAGATAAAACCACCAAAAAAATTTCATACTAGTACGAAACATCTAAAAAATTTTTACTTTCTGAAAAAAAAACTAATTCCGGATGTTAAAAGATTAGTTTAATAAACTTGTCCAGGCGACTTAAAAAATCAACCTGTGTACTAATATTGGACCGAATCGCAAAATACGGCCTTTATAGTGAAAATACTCTCATATATATGTATACATAATTTTTAATGAGAACCCTAAAGATGTTCTGGGGACTATAATTGGTTGTCTTTAATCCCTCCTGACCTTAGGTCTTACCAGAAGAGTCACTGGAATATTTCATTTTGTCTATAGAAATTCGCTAATAAAATTATGCAACTACTTGCAATGTATTTCATAAATATTTTACAATTTTAAAATTTCTTGAACAAATTTCTTGAATTCTGCTGTATATTTTATCGCGATTTAAACGTATAAAATACCGAGTACATGTTTAGAACGTGCAGTTTTTTATTAACAATTTGAATACAATTTTATGAATTACTTTGTTTCGTGTATATACAAAAACATACTTAACAAACTTTTAATTATAACAAGCAACAATAATAGGTTTCTTACAATTGATACTAATTAAATTGTGTTATACATATTGTTTATTACACAGTATATGTGTCCTTATTTTATTTATATTATTCTGCCATTTTGTAAATATATTTTCTACTTTGGCAAAAATTTGCAAATGAATATAAATCATGCAGAAGCTAGACAGTTTAACTAATAGTTAGGGAGTCCGTTTAGAAAGTAGAGGGGGGGGGAGTCCAGTAGAAAGTAGTAGTACTGGAATTCCGAAAAAGAATATTTAATGTGGACATGATGAAAATGTAAAACATAAATATTGCATCAAAGAAAGTACCGATATAAAATTTGTCGACTCTTGCGACAAGTAGCCGCGGCTTAACCATCACTTTGTGTCTTGGCCTCTGACTTAAACGAATGTTAATTTGAGATTATTTTGTTAATAATTTTCACAGTATATCATACGATGTATGTATTCTAGTTTTAAATTTACCTGACTATTTTTATTTTTTTATTATTTATAAAATGTAGGTATTTGTAGAATGTTTAAAAACTAATTTAATATTGTAACAGTAATATTAGTTTAATTTTAATGTTTCTAATTTTATTCAATTGGTTGTTATGGTAATAAGTGTAAATACATATGTTGATTTATCAATCTAGGACTAAAATAAGGATTTTTTTCCGACTAAATTTACAAATATTGAAAGAATAAAAATGTTTTTAACGAAATGCATTATAGCCCATGTTACTCAGGGATAGTGTAGCTTTTTATTAGTAAAACAAATTTTTTCAATCGGTTCAGTAGTTCGAGAGATTAACCCCTACAAACAAACAAAAAACAAAATTTACCTCTTTATAATATTAGTCTAGATATCACCTATCTACCTATGTATTAGTGTATCCCACTTCATCCTATTTATGTAACTGAATACTCTTTTTGTTATAAGTAACAAAGGGATGTTATGCCTTAGAGGTTACGTCTGCTATTGCTAAGTATAGTCTCTGTGTAAAGTTGTATTCCAATAATTTAGATAATAAGCAATGCTTGCGTTGAAGTACTGAATAATTTACCACAGTATCTACTCTGAGATAAAATTATAAAACACAGTTTCTTGTAAATAATTTTATTAGCAAGATTATATTTACATAGAGCAATATATTATTCAGATTGTTAAAGTTTAAAATTCAATGTGCATTGCAGGGAGGTAAAGATGCGGTAGTTAGAACGGAATTTAAACTTTATAATAATTTTTGAAGTCGTTTATAAAAAAGAAAGAAAAACTTGTTGCTTTACGAAGGACAATCTAAACGATCCACTTTCCTTATATAATGTAAAAGTTACTAAGTTTCTACGTTTACTTTACTCATTAAATTATCCGTGGAAAGTTCAAACAGAATTTAATAATTTATTTAAAAAAATTTTTTGCTTTTATCTGACTTGCGTTAATGAACATTAAGTTTAACTTGTAGCTTAACTTTTAATAATCGTCTCACTTGTATTAATGTATAGAAAATAAATACGATGTTTATTAACAATCGAACCGGCAACGTTAACGAAAATATATTTTTTGGCATTTCAAGTATGTTTGCAAAAATTCGCCAAAAATAGTAAATAAACCAAAATCCAAAAGTGTTCCGTAGGTACCTTATTTGTAGAAAAAGGTTCAACAAATTTATATATGCCAGTAAACAAATGATAGATGTAAAATTTACTAAGTAGAAAAACATTTACATTAGTTTAAGAAACAAAAAGTTGTCAGTTACGAAAGGTAAAAGTTCAACTTTCCTACATAAAAAGTAGTAAAAATCTTTTGCAATTTTTTTCATAAATGTAAAAAAGTTTTGTAATTTAGTTCCAAATAGAACCGTATAAAAATATTTATCAACTTCAAACTTGTTATTTTGAAAACACCAGTTTTTATATTCCTACTATAAGACTCCTAACAAAACTTCCTAGTTTGAATATTAATTTACTAATATATCCTTTGCCCAAAAATGAAATATTATTATAAGGAAGTGTAGAGAATAAATCAAGGAATTAAACTGTATACTTGTAAATTATTATTTCATAAAAATATTTGCCTTAGCTTTACTTGAATCACAAAGGGAGTTGAAACAAATGAAACCTCCCCCGGATAAACGGAATACATAATGTCCTTTGGGTAGAACGTGGGAAAGGCTTGCTTAGCGATCTCATCCTACCGTTTGAATTCTGTGAAAGTCTGTATTTCCCACTGCTGTTTGAATAACATCAGACCAGTAAAATCTAGTTTACTTTGCACCAAACGAAAGATCGACGTTTTCTCAACAAAATGGTAAAAAGGTATAAATACTAACTTTACGAAAGGTAAAAGTTCTACTTTAGGCCTACATAAATAGTAGTAAATTTTTTTTGTAATTTTTTGATAAACGTAAAAAAGATTCTTAATTTTTTTTTAAATAGAACTGTATACAAATATTTATCAACTTCTAACTTCTTATAACTTCTTTCTAACTTCAACAGCAGTTTTTATGTTCCTACTAGAAGACTCCCAACAAAACTAAGCCTAGTTTGAATAGTAATTTAGGAATATATCCCTTGCCTAAATATGAAATATTATTAGATATAATATATATAATAAAATCTTTATTTCGTGAGGTGAAGTTAGGACCATTGGGTCCTCTCTTCCACTTAACCTCAAAACAAAAAATACATAAATACTTAAAAATTTATATTACAAATAAAAATTAATAAAGAAACAAAACTGCAAATAATAATTGCTGTATTTATAAAATATAATGAATAAAAACTAAAAAGATACAAATTTGTCTACTAAGTAAAATGAAACTAAAAGATAACGATGCTACACTATAATAAATAAACATATACATAAGAACACTTACACTCTCAAACACACACACATTCAAGAACATGCCTCAAATCCCACACAAGCATCCGAAACTACCCAAAACTGTCGCAGAAACAACAACCCAAAGCCTTCTTGAACTGAACACGGTCATTGATGCATTTTAAACTCTCCAGCAATGAGTTACATAGCCTACATGCTGTCACAGAGAAAGATTTATTAAATAGCTTAGTTCTGTGCCTAGGTATAAGTAATAATGAAGCTCCTAGTCATGTGTCGGTGGCATTTACATGTTAGCTAAAGACAAACCTTTCTGCCAGATAGGGAAAAATAGTGAGCAGAATAGCGTGCAATAACAACAAAATGTGATAATTTCAAAAAAACTAAGTTTTAGAATTGAAATTTGTTTATAATATTTTGTCAATATTATAAGAAAGAGTAGAGAATAAATCAAAGAACTAAACAGTATACTTGTAAATTATTATTTCATAAAAGTATTTGACTTTGCTTTTAGTTAAATTATAAAATGAGATGAAACAAATAAAACCTCGTGGCTATAAAGGACATACAAAAATTGCCAATTGACAGCGTAGGAAACAGCCTTACTTTGCTATTTCATGCATTGTTTGAATTCAACGGAAGTCTATAATTTCCACTGCTGTTTGAATATCATCTAACCAGTCAAAATCTAGAATCTAGTTGTTGAGCGCCATTGAGGTTTAGAGACGTGGGGAAGTTGAGTATAATTGCACTGTTATTCAGGCGTGTCAACAGGTTTACAGAAATCTACAATTTAAAACTACGATTTTATGTAAATATACGTTTTAGAAAAATAAATAAATAAAAAAAGTTAAAGTATAAATCATTTCCTTTCCAACGGTTTTGTCTTTATGAGATTGGAAGATTTTTAGTGGGTCAAATATTCGATACATCACCTGTTACAAATGTGTTTGTCCTAGGAGAATGTGACAGCAAGGGATAATGAGGCGAAGTTAGGACCATTATTGGGTCTTTCATTTAACCTCGTATTTCAAAATATATAATTAAATAACAATTCACACTACAAAAAAAACTTAATACAAAAAAAAACTGTAAAATAATAACTTCTAATACATCATGTACACAAACTGAGAACTAAAAACATACAAATTTATCTCCTAAGTAAAATAAAACTGAATCTAAATTTATTCCACACCATATACCGAGTGGCCCATATGTATGGGAACATCTCAATAAATTGGAAACTGTTATAGATGTAATACTGTAACTTTCAGGATAAGTTATTGGTCAAATACTCTACCTTTTGACAGACAACTGAATTTCAACCCCTTCTCAGGGGGTGGCCAAGGGGTTGTAACTCAAATAGTTTAAATGGGAACACCCATTGTGTGATACATCATCTTAAAGGTCTCTTTGAAACGATAAAAACGGCATAAATAAAAATGTTCTACGATACTTGTATCTAAAATGGCGGCTGATTGAAGTTTTGGTTTCCAAGGGGTTGTAACTCAAATAGTTTAAATAGGAACAACCATTGTGTGATACATCATCTTAAAGGTCTCTTTAAAACGAGAAAAACCGCATGAATACAAATTTTCTACGATACTTGTTTCCAAAGTGGCGGCTGATTAAAATTTTGGTTTTCAAAGAAATAATTGGTATACATGTTTGATCAAAATTTTATTGAACAAATACCAAAATACATTGAAAAAACTCTGTTATTTATTTAGTAATTTGTTTATTAGATATTAATTGCAAATTTAAGAGAATAAATTGTTCTTACAGCATTTTTGATTTGAAATGTATTCGAAGTGACACGTAACAATTAATGAAAAGTGATCTATTAATAATAACAATAAAATTAAAAGTTACAATTATTGAAATAAAATAAATAATAAAATTATTTTGATAACAAAAGAAAAAAAAAAGAAAAAAAAGTTCATTACAAAGACAACATTGATAATATTTGTAATGAAATAAAATAATTTATTATGTTTAATATGTTTCTTGCCAAGGAGGGGCAGCTCGATAGATAAGCTTTCTATAATGGCAAGCATTGTCTAACTATTGTGGCCGGGTTGTTATACTTGACCTGTGTAAAATGAAACATTGGAAGATACAAATAATGTAGTACAACTGCTGAAAAGAAAGAATTGTGCTAGACATATGCTGAATTCTATGAAAATATTGTTTTTAACCCTCCCAGTGTCTGTAAAAACTAATTGTTTAAGTATCCTATTATTGTACATGCAGAGTATTTAACTGCAGAGTGACCAAATGAATAGCATAACCTAACAGTAAAGCCTGGACATTGTCCAAATTAAATATCAAATAAATACACCAGCTCTAATATTTAATAAAAAACTACTTACAATACAATAATTGACTCACTTAGAGCAAACATACAATAAATGTATTGCAATAATATAAATACCCTATATAATTACGTTTCAAAACACTCGAACGTAAATAGCCTTATTCAGTTTAATTTAGTTGTAAGTGGATTACGTATTAACCAGTCAGGAATTGTCTACGCTTTGGCACATTAGGAAATGTCCGAGGCTTTATTAAATTCTTCTGAGATACATTGTTAGGTCGTGTGTCAAAGTTTAAAATACCTTAAAAAAATATTATCTTGTTTTTACGCATTACCTCTCCAATTACAATAGAATCATTAAAATAAACATTACAGACAATGTATAACAAATAAATGATTACATTTAACGTTTAAATAAGAAGGCTATACAAATGTATCACCATCGTATTTATATATTCTTACACTTTAATTTTCTACGTTCTGGAAATATACAGGGTGTATCCGCCATTTTGTTTTTTGTACAAAATAATTAATATCTAGAGAACAGTTGAATTGATTGAGTTAAAACTTGACATGAAGTTTAACAGAATAATGAAATATCTCAAGAAAAATAAGCGATTAAATCCAATCATGCGTTTTAAAATGGTGGATGTTTACAAATTTCAAACCTAAATTACAAAACAACAGTACATTTCAAGAAAAAATGTCGAGACACTTTTTGTAGCCCTTTTGATTCCCTATCGGATGGTGTAACTGCCAAAAAAATCGGATGAAGGATAATAGCTAAGAAAAATAAATGATAGCAAATGTACATACAATATTGTAGTAATTACAATAGCCAGGTTGAACTAACCAATTATTAAACATAACTTAACTACTATCCTTCATCCGATTGTTTTGAAAGTTACGTCAACCGATAATAAATCAAAAATTCTACACAAACGTTGTCATGGCATTTTTTGTTAAATGGACGGTTTTTGAGTAATTTAGATTTGAAATTTTCAACCAGCCGCCATTTTGAAACGTATTATTTTATTTTATCGTTTATTTTTCTGGAGATATATTATTATTAAGTTAAACTTCTTGTCAAGTTTGAACTCAATCAGTCAAACCGTTCTCTATATATTAATTATTTAGTAAAAACAAAAAAAAGGCGGATATCTGGAAAACTAAGCGTTTTTTGGCCTATGTTTATATGAACTTTTTCCTTTCTTTTTGTATGAGGAATCATATTCCAAAGTCCTGAAAGGTTTTTTTCACCATGTATAATAATTGGCGTAAGCTTACAACTTTCCACACACTGATATCTTTCCTGACAGAGACTTTATTTTAGGAGAGTAAACAGAGCTACCAACTCAATGCTGCGACTACCAACTGTAAGTAAATACTACAGATAATATTTTTTAGGAGTTTGAACCACTATAGAAATACTAAATGTAACTTTAATGCTTATTACTATACTATATATTACATTATTATTTATGATTATTACATAGAATGTAAGTACACATACTACACTTTTTTATCTAATACCTAATCGATTATCACATTTGTCTAGTTAAATAACAAATACATATAATACATGGATCTAAACAAAATAGCGTTAATCACTGAGTAAAATGTCTCGTTCATACTGTCCGGTCAAATAAAATTGTGCGAGAACGTATGAACAATGCATTCTATCAGTGATATAAGACCGCAGTCATGGTTTTCACAAAGTAAAAGCAACGAGTGCATGTCGATGAATATTCAACTAGCCGTGGGACTGACGAATTGGAAACTCATGCATTATATAATGGTTTGAGTTAAGTTAGAAGATATTTATAGAATAATGTATTTAAATTATAAAATCTTTTTTAATGAGAGTAAGGACTAATTCAAAGGCACTATTTATATTCTTCCTAAGCAGTATAGAACTTTTGTAAATATCCAAGCCATTAAAGTAAAACCTTATATTATTTGTATAGGCTATTTTTTTTTTATATATATGATTGAACATTATAATAATTTATTAGGCATAAACTTACGATACTTGTGTTTGGTTGGTTGACTTATTGTACACCTACATAACCAAGGCAAAAATGTCATTAACATTGATTTACTAATTACTGTTGCAAATTAATATTATATAAACAAAAAATTATATATTAGCCTCGTCTAATTAAATACATTTTCAATAACAACTAACTAGGCCTAAATGTACTAATCCTGCAGTGATAGCTTATATATAGTTATGTCCAGTACCACAGATTAATAATAAATAATATTTAAGGTTAGCATAATAGTATAAACTATTTTTTATATACGATTTTGAACAAACTAGCTTTTAGATCAAGTAAAACCCGAACACAAAATATCACAAAAAATACTTTTACTAACTTTAACCGCGTTTCAACGACATTTTTGCCATCTTAAGTGATGCACTGCCTGCAGTAACCAAACTATAACTTAACTATAACTCGAGTTATAGTTTGGTTACTGCAGCCCGAGCATCACTCAGGATGGCGACATTGTCGTTGAAACTCGTTTGAAGTTAGTAAAAGTATTTGTTGTGAGATTTTGTGTTCAGGTTTTGTTTGATCTAGTTACTACCTCACAAGTCAAGCTCATTAGTTATAAATTTAAGAAACTAGCTTTTGTAAATAATACATTATTTCACTATCTTGTTAAATAAATGCATCTTATAACTTACTGATTACAATAGTTAATAAACAATAACCTAGAATTAGTATAAAATATTCACATCTGTATTGAAAGAAAAACTTACGAATTTCAAAGCCAAAAACTAAATTTCTTTCAGGAGAATACTTTCTAAATTCCATTTTCTTTCGTTTCATTTTTTTTTTAATTACCTAACATTATTATAAGAATAAATATGATACAAGTAAAAAACCAACACAATAATAACACAGCTGACTTTGCAACAAGTTATAGAATAAGACACTAGGGGTAGTGCTGATGTAAAAGATTCTGTGTGATTCTCGTTCTATTCTACCTTTTGAACTACATATAAAAATGCCTGTATGTGCTTTAATCTCCAAGCTATTTCAAATCTTATAGTATCAAGTCATTGTGGTGATCTTTACCTCTAAAACGTTATAGGACATAGTGCTGTTTACTCTATGCTATATGACTTATTCATAGAAAATGGTGCCTTGTACCTCCCACTAGAGTAAATTAAGTACAGTAACATGGAGATAATATGTCTTTTTTTTAATAGGCATGGTGCCCTTTACCTACGACACATATTTATAAATAAGTTTAAGTATTGGAGATTATACGAAATACTATACTGTATATAAAATCAACTGTTTAGTAAAACCAATGTGAGTGATTAAAAAACTAGTATACCTTTAAATTGGCATTTAAATAGTTCAGATTCTTGTGATGTAAGATCCAAGAAAAGACAATCACAATTTAAGACAAGACCTAACAAGTTAGTATAATTTATGGTTTTTATTTTAGACTAAGTAATAACCCAAAATCTTTTCAATGTTGTTTTTTAGCCATTTTAAATAAAGTGTATGCAATAATAAGTTTATTAAACATTATGCACTGGTATTTATATAATGAATAAATAAATCAACTAATCAATATTGCTAAATGTTTCGCAATCTATCTATATATATAAAAGCGAAATACCACTCACTCACTCACTCACTCACTCACCCATACACTCACTCATCACGATTCCTCAAAAACTACCGAAGGGATTAAAATTAAATTTGGTATGTAGCTTCCTCTGAAGCCATAGGTGCTCAATAGAAAAGGGTTTGAAAAAATTCGAAATTTTAGGGGGGTTTTGTTGGGATCAAATTTATTAAATCACGATTTCTTCAAGACTACCGAACGGAATGGAATGAAATTTGGTATGTCGCTTCCTCTAGGGCCATAGGTGCTCAGTAAGAAAGAGTATGAAACATTTCGAAATTTTAGGAGGTGTTTGGGGGGATCAATCTTACTAAAATCATAATTTCAGATCTTTTATTATTATGACAAGTACTTTTATTATTTAAGATCTATATATATATATAAGCCAAATACCACTCACTGACTGAACACTTAAAAAGAATACAATTACGTTAAAAAGACTGAAAATACCAGCCACCACGGGCAACGCCGTACGGGTCAGCTAGTATTATATAAAATCGAAAACCTACTTACTGATCACAGTATCTCAAAAACCCCAATGCTTAGGAACGTGAAATTTGGTACACATATTACTCATTGGCGCTAGAGGAGCAATAAGGAAGGATTTTAAAATACTTGGCTAGTAAGGGTTGACACAATCCCTAAAACCATAAATATTATTTGTTATACTTTCCTTATAGCTAGAAAGCTGAAATTTCATACATTTGTTTCTTACAGGATAAATATAAAAAGTAAACCAGTTTTATATTTTTTTAAATTGCTACTAAGTATTGAAAATGTGATAACAACTCCTAAAAAACATACAAATACATTTTTTTATTTTCCTTAAAGCTAGAGTGCTGATTTTGTCTACATTTATTCCTTACAAGATACATATACAAAATAAATCAGTTTTACATTTTATCACGTTATGTTTAGGGTGAAAATATAGTAACATCCTCTAAAACAATAAATATTATTTATTATACTTTTCTTAAATATTATTTTGAAAACATTGATATATTAGGACGAAAGTCTCCACTCATTGGATTTTGGACAAGAAAACTCAGATCTTACGTCAGACTTAATGCACAATTAATTATTGTAACCGAAATTAATTTCATTTATTTTTTTTTACTTACTATACAATAGTATAGAGAAAGTATAGTGATCGCAAAAAATCAATGTTGAGATTTTTGTGGAAATATCCGTTTTTGGACACGCTAAGTACAAAAAAGTGGTTTTTACAAAAATCTGTCTATATGTCTGTCTGTATCTATACATATACAAAAGCCAAATCCACTGTACTGATCACGATTTCTCAAAAACTACTGAACGGATTGGAACGAAATTTGTTATGTAACATTGACTGTTTAAATAAAATATGGGTTTTCTACCTATCTTGGGAGTTTAATAAAATGCTTCTTGTCTCATGATGGGTTAAAAACAAACGTGTAGCAAATCAGTAAGAAAGAGAGTCATGGCGTAAGTAGAGTGAGACGAATTTCTTTGTTCACTTTAATTCGTTTAACTACCGTTTCTTTATATGGCTTTGTAAAAAAACTTAAAACATATTGAGATGAATAGAACAAAATAACTGAATGAAAACAATTAATTAAAATGTTACAACAGATTTCATCGCTATAGATTAGACAAGGTGGGTGTTCAAAGTTATGGTATAATTACGAGATACAGTTTTTATTAAGTCGGGAATTCCATTTTTTGCTTTTACCCTAATGTACAGGGTGTTCCCGAACTCTCTGGACCTCTTTTGTGGATACGTTCCTGGGATCCAGACAAACATTGCTTAAACGGTGCTTATTTTTTCGTCTGTCTGTATGTGTTTTTTTACAAAATACTTAATATTTTTTGAAGTAGAAAAGATATTGAGCTCAAACTTTGTATACCTATTTCTTGCGTAACCTTTTATCAATAATATTTTTAAAATGGTGGCCGTTTATAATTTGTAATGTCAAATATCTAAAAAACCGCTAACTTTACAAAAAAATTACAAGAGACAAAAAATTTACTTTTTTAATGGCAAACATACTTTTTTTATTTTGTCTGTAGCTCAAAAGATAACAAAGATACTAACAAAATAAGGAAACATGTATTTCTTGGTAGTTGTCAACAAAACCCAGAATTACTCTAGAAACAAAATATGTTATAGTTATTATAAGCTAAACTAATAAGTTATTTGAATAATGTTTTGAGCACTTTCTGAGCTGATTCCACTAGCAAAAAAATAATAAAACTGTTCATATATTCATAGGTCTGGAATTGCTTCCTTAGAGAGAGCTGGCGAAAGATTTCACAAGTGTTTCAGATTACTCACAGAAACGAATCCCTATTGAAATATGTAGGGC